>JAKSZP010008073.1:0-148798 GCA_022478985.1 Massospora cicadina | reverse complement strand
CCCAGAAGCTATTCTCAGCTCCATATAACCCATCAACCAATGGTACGGTGGAGCGAGCCAATGGCACTTTGGTTTCCATCTTATGGAAATTGGCCTCGTCTGATCCTCTTCATTGGGATCATTATCTCCCTAGTGCTCTTATGGCTTATCAATTAGATATCACCAAGTTTTGAAAATGTCCCCTTTCTGAGTTTTTTATGGCAGGGAACCAGGCATACCTGCTCTTCTAGCTAAGGATGTCTTTTCTAGTGGAGAGAAACCTGAAAAAGCCATGCAAAAGTTAGCTAACCGCATCATTTAGCTTCAATCAGAGGCTATGATCAACCTAGCCAAAATGGTCACTAGAGAAGGCCAAGCTGCCAATGAGCTTTGGGCCCCCCTACTTTCATTCCAAGTTTCGGATATGGTCTAATATTATCACAATTGTATAACTCCTCAAAGTAGCAAGCTTAAATCAATCTGGGAGGGGCCATTTATCATCAAATATAAGAGAGGAAATGAGTATTCAATAATGTCTTTGGCTACAGGAGCTACCATAAACTAGGTACATGGCCGCTTCCTACAAACCTACACTCCCCCCAACATTCTTGAGGGGGTAATGTCAGACATTCTCCTTCTCGACTTTCAAAAAGAATGTTGGAGGTAAAAATGCCCCCAAATCTACTATTACAATTGGTCAATTACATGTCTGATCATCTAACAATACTATGGTTAATGAGGATATGAGTGCCATCGGCCAAAAGACCCTGGTGGATTCTCAGTCGGAACCCTACCCATCTGGAAAACCTGTTTGATGATCAAAATCTGCTTATTGAGGTAAAAACTGATAGTAGGATCGCTCTGACTCCTCAGCCAAATTTGAGGCGTCCATCACATGGTTTCCCCTCAGCCACGTCCCATTCCATACCAGTTCCACATGGGTTTGTTCTTCCCCAAAGTGAGAAGATTTTACTCGCCGGTGGTTGGGTGCAATTTATCAAATCATTACCAAATGGGTTTGTTTTGCCACAGAAAATTTTCCCTCGTTCTGATAAGCCAAAAACCTATTTTTCCTAATTTGGACAACTAAGCTTTTTGATACTATAGCCCTAAATTCACAAGACCCCAAGAATCAAACTATTTTAAATAGAAAATACTAGGATCTAATAGGAGAGTTCTTTTGGCTTGCCCCACTGAAATAAAAGAAAGCAAAAAACTTTAACAAAGCGTTCATTATTACTTTTATTCTAAAGGTAAGCTTTATATATTTTAAGAAATATTTGTGGCATCTGTCAGTGGATCCCACAACAACAGATGAAAGATCCAGATGGATGATTGGCTAATGGATCCTTAAGCTCCAGAATTATGACTTCTCAATAGTATACCATGCAGGGATGAACAGAAAAATGCTGATAGGTTGTCCCAACTTTTTATCTTTGCTTTTTACGCTTCTGAAGAAGACTGGATCTATAAGCTCATTGCAAAACCAAAATAATGAAGTCATGAACTATTGGCAACACAACAGCGCCTAAAGCAGATGGCTGCTCAGACTCAAGTTGAAGATGGAATGCTATAAAAGCAAGTTGGGACCTCTTGGCTACCATATGTTTGACCCTCTGCTCGTACAAAAACCTATCTGGAGGCTCATGTTGCTGTAGGCATGGTGCGGTGAAGAAAACTCATCGATGGCTGAAGGATCGTTGCTACTGAGAAGGAATGATCAAAACAATCTAGGATTTCATTGACACTTATCTCACTTGCGCAAATCAGAAGCTACCCAATCCCCCCATACCAACACCACATAATAGGTCCTATGGCTCCATTTGCCACAGTGAGCGTTGACATTATTGGGCCTCTGCCTACAGCAATGTATGGTCACCGTTTTATTATTCTCATGGCGATCACTTTGCAAAATAAGGTGATGCTATCTCATTTATATCTTCGACTTCCAAAGCAACTGCATACTTCTTGCTGAAGCAGGTCTTCAGTCACCATTGCAGCCCCAAGACGCTGCTATCTGATAATAGTACGTATTTTATTTCCATTGTGGTTGTTAATCTTAACTCACTGATAGGCACCTATCTTTATTTTACAACTCCTTATCATCCAGCTACTAATAGAGCTGTAAAACAAGCAAATGGTTCCTTAGTTGCCATTCTTTGTAAGATGGCTTCTTCCAATGCTTCAATATGAATCGAATAGTTACCAGAAGCCTTATTAGAATATTTTGGTAGTTATCATTGAATCATACAGATGGCACCTTTCCAATCCCTTTATGGTTAAGAACTAATTTTCTCCTCTAGTGTGCAGACTATACTTGAAACTTCCACACCAGAAACCAATGACTTAGCCACGCAAAGATTGGCTGATGAATTATATAGGTTACAAGCATAAGCTGCTATATTCATGAATACTATTTGACAAAAGAAAGCTGATCAACGAAAGACTGGCAGACACTCCTGCATGAATTCCAGTTAGGGACCTTATTCTATTCTACTATCACCAGCCTGGGGGCGAATAATATACTCAATACTCTGTGGTCAGGTCTTTACCAGGTGATCTACCATTGGGGTCCTAAATATTTAATTGCCTCTGTGAAATTGGGTGCCATTATAAATTGTTAAATGCTAGATACTTCAAAATTATGTCCCTCTTCAGCAAGATCTTGAGGGGGCATTCTTGGAAATCGTGAGATTCTGACAGGCCTGAGTTGGATTTGAACTCTAGCCATTCTGAAGTAAGCAGAGAATTCTAGCCACTTATCTTTAAAAGATTCAGCAGTATCAGGAACCACCCTGCATAACAACCACCCAGATCTTCCTTTTTAACTCCATATCATTAATTAATTAATGATAAGAGGGGATGGAGGAAATTATGTTCGTCCTAGCCAAAAAAGGATCTGAACCTGGTATAGCTTTTTGCCCAACCTTAGCTTGTGGTTACAGGTGTGCGCAACTACACCTGGTTAGAGAATTCTAGCCACTGAACCACAAAGGGTAATAATAAAAACCTAAATGAATGAAAGGAAACTCTACTTCCAGAAGGACCAACTGATCTTTCTAACATAGGCACCAAGCCGGCTAATGAAGATCTTGCCATTTGGAGGTCCACAAAATCTAATGACCTAGCTAAAGAGAGTCATATTTAAAGGAAGATCATGTCACCTGACACATCTTTAAAGAGATTGACTTACCCTACTCATTTCCGATTATCACACAAAGTTCCTCTTAGGCAAACCAGAATATCTTGGCAGCCTTTAAATATCTCTGAATTTGATTACTAAAGAAATCCTTGAAACCTTCTAGTTATTTATTAGTATTATCTTCCTTTTCTATACAGAAGACCTTGCCTGTTCAAAATGAACAGAGTAGCCTCAACAACTTATTTCCACTGAGAGATTGCCTTAGGGAACCTAGTCCCTAAAAGATTCCGCTATACTTAGATTCAACTTATAATCAAACTGACTTTGAAGGCCCTGACCTTCAGAGAGAATGATGAGGTCCTACAAACTGTCTGGCCGGTGCCCTCTATGTACTGCGTCATCCTCATAACTGCAGCAGTGAGGCAGTGCCTCTCATGATTTGGGAAGTGGGGATGAGATTTTGAAGGTGTACTATCAATACTTGTACATTTGATGCTTCCTGATTGAATCTAATTTCAGCGTCTTCAGGATACTGTTCTGTTTGCACTGTTTTGAAAGTCAATATGATATGGCTATATTTGTTAAAAGTAATTTTGGCTTACACGTCATCTTAATTCATGGCAACGCTTCTCTTAAGATTCTGTAAGAGTGTGTATAGGACTGGAGGAATTGGACATGCACCAATTCACCACTATCCCCTGATTAACATTGGCAATAGAGTACTAGAGCTCACCTTATATATGCCTTATAAGCTCCAGACCAAGGAACGTTGAGCTTATTCTGTCAACGGTTGGGTCAATGGAGATAAAAAGAGAACGAGGTCACCTAAATTTAAAATTGGTATAGAGAGCTGTCTGATATTAGATAAAAGTATCTCACTTTCTGTGGTGGTGACAATGCCTTGTATGGCTTGGGCTTTAGCTGAACAATTTCATCAGCCAATACCCTCTTGATTGGATCAGAGTTCTCAGTAGCGGAGGTTTTAAGCATTGCTGTATTCTACTCAGGAGCTGAGGAGCACGCCCATATACAGCTTCAAAGGGGGACTTATTAATGACTTTATGGTAGCTTATTTTATAGGCAACAAGGCTCTGTGTATATAATGATTTCAGAGAGCAGGGTTATAAGCATCCATCTTCCATAGAATAGAGACAAAAGTTCAGTTAGCACATTCCACCGCCTCGTTAGTTGATGGGTTGTAAGGGTGGCGAAACTTTGGTTAGTGCCAAAAAGTGAAGTAAGTTCTAGGACTACCTGTTAGGAATATTAATAATTTTAGAAGTAAAGTTTGTAGGCATCCATGATGGGTGAAAATGGATTAAATAAGAAAGAGATCTGTGGCTTTTGTAGTGGCAGTGGAGACCAAAATCACTTTGACACATTTGGTTAGATGGTCCACGGCTAGGATGATGTATTTATGGCCGTGCAACCTAAGGAGAAAAGGGCTAATCACATCAATGCTAGACATTGAAGGGTCCCGTTGAGACAATAACTGATTGTTAGTATCAAGGACTGGCCCAGCCTTGGGATTAGTAAGTCATACAGGACTCTAAGACCTCTTGGCTGGTTTCCAACATTTGGTCCTAGTAACATTGTGTCTTCAACCATTCTTAAGTCTTCTTAACTTCCCAGTATCCCACAATAGTATGCCCCTTTAAGAAAATGTTGGTTTGGGAAGAAGGGCAGACATAAGGAAGCTATTTCTTATTGACCCTCTTATATAGCAGCCCGTCCTTGATCTGCGTATCTTTGATTATATTTTGAGCTCAGCTTAAATCTCAAGAGTCTCCAACTCCCAGCATTCAGGGCAGCCAATCAAACCATACAGTCAGTCTTCCTTGGTCATAAAGAAGCCAGCACCGGCATCTTAGAGAGGCCATCGCCGTTCTGGTGAATTGCGCCTGAGTGATGAACATTATTGAAATCATACTCTGCAGTCTTAGTCCAATTTAGCTAAATGGCCATATGGGTCCTTAATTAGCTGGAGCTGCCAGAGTGAGGAATGATTAGTGAAGATAGCAAAGTGGGTTCCATAGAGATAAGAACAAAATTGTTTGATTGCTAGAAAAACAGGCAGACACTTCAGTTTGGTATTTCTATAGTTCAATTCATCATTACTCAGAGTCTTACTAAAATAGCCACTGGGTGGTCGACTTAGTTTGTCATGCTGGGAGAGTATGGCCTCAATGGTGACATGCTTGTGTCTGTGAACAACCAGAAAGGTTGATCAGAATGTGGATAGACTAAGATGGGTTTAGTACAAAGAGTAGTCCTCAACATATTAAAATCCTGTTGTTCCGCTGCCACTCAAAAGGCACGTTTTTATGGATAAGGTAAATTAAAAAACTCAGCTAGGTCAGCAAATTGAGGGATATACTGACAATATTAAACCACCATGGCAAGGAACATGAATAAACCTTAGGATCTGGGGGCGCGACATTTTTTGTTAAGGCGTTGACTTTGTCTGGCATGGGTTATTCCGCCTTTTGAGACCTTGTGTTATAGAAACTCCATTTTTTTGATTGGAAAAAGCAGCAATTCAAAGGTTTGAGCTTTATCAAAGCATTACTAAGCCTATTAAAACTTCCCAAATGCTGCATTTGTCCATTAAAAGTTTTTTTAGAAGATAGTGATGTTATCAAGATGAATAATGACACATGTTAGATTAAGTCCCTGAGGAGGTTCATCCATGGCGCTATGAAAAGTGGCTGGCGCATTGCAAAGGCCTTGGAGCATCCTCATGGGTTAAGATAGCCCTTCATTGGCTATGAGCATGCACTTGGCTCAATCTTTATGGGCGATCTCCACTTGCCAATATCTACTGGAAAGATCCATTGTGGAAAAGTACCGTAATGCAGTGAGCATTTAAAGTCATCAATTTGGGACAGAGTATAAATGTCCTTCTTAGTGATGAATGAGCTGTTGATAGTCATCACCATCTGATGTCTGCCATCTTTTTTTCAAACCAGCAGGATAAGGGAGGCCCCAAGGGCTGCATGAAGGCACCAAGAGTCTGGCTTTGAGTAATTGTTTAAGTTCTACCGCCGTCTGAACTTCAACCTTACTTTTTTGGTAAGGTCAGGACTAAAATGGGGAAGTTCTAATCTACACATGATGTAGAACCTCGTTCATTTTCCAAAGTTATAAGTTAAAGCAATAAATTAGTTTGAATACTCCCTGCATTAATTCTTGAACTTTGCGCTGTTGTTCTTCAGTGAGATCCATTCTAATACTATGTCAACTAAGGTATTGATGGGCGTCTCCAAACTAAAGTCCCATAGGCTCCCAAAACTGTGGACGTCATCAACAGCCTCTACTGGCAGGAGGCGGACATAAGCTGTGGGACTGTTGGGGCCAACTACCCTGGGTCTATTGGTAAAATTAGCCAACAACATTGATATAGATCTGAAATAAGCTGGATCTAGAATTCCCAGATAGGTTAGAACCTCCTTGGAAGATAGGTTATCTAGGCCTTGGATTTCCAGTAGGTATTCAGAAAAAAATGTTGACATGGACCTGGGTATCGCAATAATATGGGAATTCAGAGGTATAGTGGTCGCCATAGGTAAGTAGTGCGGCATGCCTTCTTGTCCATCAACAGCAGGTGGGGGTAGCCATGCTCAAGATCCCTTACGTGATATTTAGTTGTTCAATTTTGTCTTTTCACTCTCTAGTAGGCAAGCTCAGTCTTACCCCCCATCTTGGGGTTGTGGGAAGTTTCAAAGATTAGGGGACCCAATGTCTCAGCGGAGACATAAATCCATCATTTTAATATATCACCGCGGAGTAGTCTCAAAGAAACTGAGTTCCAAGAAGGTCAAAGCTCGGGTTATCCAGCATGATGGCAGTGTATTTACAGAGAGCTTTTAAAATTGGATATATAGGGAAATTTAGGTGCCCTATAAATAGGATACATTGTGCCCAGCCGTGCCTTACTCCATAAATAACGTGTAAAGTTTGCACCAATCTTGATATGCTCATCAACTTGTACGATATAAAATCTACAGGGAATCCACTGTCAACTATGGCGAGAACCAGAATTTCATGAGCTTGAACAGTGACGTGGGTAACCAGACTTTCAAATTATGGAGATAGCATGAGAAACATTGGAGAGTCATCAGAATAAGAGTAAGCTGTATAATTTTTTAACGGGTATTAAACCTTCTTTTACAGTTATGATAGCTCCAGGTTCGTTCAAGGTAATGAATGATCCTTGAGGCATGGTAGGGATATCAGCTTGGAGCACCTCGTCCTTCATGCTTACTACCCTTTTTTGTCTCATCAGCAAGTCATTTCCAACATGTCTTAGCACTGTGTCTGAAGCTATTGCAGTAGGTGAATCAGGGTCAAGGATTCTTATGGTTTTGACCACATGGATCTGAAGATGGTTGGAGAGAGCTGAAGATGTATCTTTGGAATGCAGGATCATCACAGGAATCTAATTAATTGTTTTCTTAATTTCTAAATGAGTGTGAAACTGTTTTTTGGCTGACCATATGCATTTAAATCTTGGGTTGGGATCCCAACGTGGATATGACAGCAGTAATAACGTCACCCAAGTAATACAATTAGTGGTAAACAATGGTGCGCTTGATCATAAAAAACGGCTGGCAAACCATGGGCTCTCCCCTTTAACTAATCGGTGACCCATGAATACTTGTTTTTGGTTGACCAGGGTTTGATTACTGCCTAATTCTTGTATTAAGGCCTTAAGAACCTGTTCCAGGTGTTGCGTTTTTCAGGTGGAAGTCATTTTCTCCCATGAATTGCTGTTAAAACAGGATATGATATGCTATACTTCTTTTCTGGCCAGTGGCCTCTTCCATGGAGCTCCTATAGGCATATATGAAAGTGGCAAAGCTTTCGTGGCCAGGGGTAATTTCTCCTTGAAACTAGGTTAAAGGTAGTTACAAGAGGAGTGTTTAGGTGTTAACGCCAGGAATTGGTGCGGGCTTAATATTTTGTTCTCTGTATAGTCGTGGGGAACTGTTGGTCCAATCTTCATCTTAGGCCTTTGAGGTCCTCTTAGATAGTGTCCCGTTTCAGTTGAGGGAGGTAATAGAAGCATTATGAGCAATATGTTTATTTTGGGCTTGATTATCAGCGCTCTGAAGAAGAAGCTGACTCTCAAGGATGATCAAATGGGCCTTAAACCCTCGACAGGTTTGTTTGAGCTGAGAAATGAAGCTATTGATAAGATTGGTGAAGGCTAAAAATTATCCATTTTCGTCTGAAAATGTCTCAATAAAGACCCAAGGGATGATGGGGACTCCATCTACTTAGAGTTTACATCATTGGGCTACATTTCAGACTTTACTGTGTAAGGCGGATAGGGCTGCCAAAATCCTTTTTCCAAGGGTCATTTTGGTCTCTGGAGGTAGGCGTTGTGAGTCCAGAGGGTACTCGAGGCCCATGGAAATCTTCTAGTTCTTTGGGTCTCTCCTATCCTTCAGGACCTTTGGGCCCCATAGGTCCTTCAGGTCCTTTATTCCTGGAGGTGTAGTCACGAGAGGCCAGCATCTGGTAGTGTTGTTGTAGTGTTCATACCAGATCTTCAACTTGGCGGCTGCGCTTGTTCTAAAAAGCCTTAAGGAGTAATATTTTGGTGTAGTTGGTCTTTGAGGTAGCCGAAATTCCCACTATCCAATACAGCGATTTGGCCTCACACTTCGTTTATTAATCATCAGTAATCGCTAATAGCCTCTCAGTTGTTGTGGACAAAGGAAGAGGCCATTTTTTAGAAATTGACAACATGGGAGCGTAAAGTTTGGGTAAGCTCCAGAAGTCAGGAGACTTCATGATGGTGCAACTCAACTAACTAGAGGAGGTGATGAATAGCATGGTAAACAATGTTCCAAAGTTAGTGCTCAGTTACTAAGATAAGTTCTCCCACTGGTAGCTGGACTGAGGTATAAAGATCCCGCATGGTAGAGGGCACTGAAGATGTGTGGGAGCAGATGGAGTGGGCACGCACAGCTCATATGCTTTTATTAACTGTTGAACAATGTCATTGAGGTTCCCAAAATAAAACTTTTGATACTGATTTCCGTCAACTGAGGAAAGGGAGAACTAAAATTTGGCCTAAAACTCTAACTTTTTCAAGCTACGTGGTCAGCACTTCATACCGCAAGGTACTAATCCATCAAACAACACTTTTCATGACTGATCAGCAGATTGATCTTTCAGGACTACTAGTATTCTCCAATTCGTGATAGACATTTTTACTTTGAACAGCCTGGAGCTCTGTGGTAAGCACCACTTCCCTTGGCGTAGCTGTTCTCTTAGCTGTTGCTAAAGTACAGAAATAGGCTTAAAGCTTAAAGTTAGCAGAGGGGTCAAAAACGAAAAGATGGAGCCAATATACTACTTTAATTGAGTTAAAAAGTGTCAATATTTGTAGGGCGTGTGGGGACATGGTGTCTCAGGGACCTTTGTGTCCTTGTTAGATCAGGATCTTTTACTTCCTTCTGGATTGACTACCTGGTCAGTAACCTCATTGTACTGCATCATCCTCATGGTTGCAGCGGTGGGGGAGGCCCCTCTCATGATTTGGGAGGTGGGGATGGGATTCCTGAAGAGGTTTCCATTGTTTCTCATATTCGTGATGTTTCCTAATCAAATCTAGTTTTAGCGCCTTCTGGGTAAGGTTCCATTTGCGTTGGTTTGAGAGTAAATCTGTCAAGGCTTGATTCAGGAGCAGGGATTTTGGCTTGTTTGTCATCTCGAATCCTGACATTCAATATGGCTGTTTTGCCTTAGTATGGTCCCAAGATATCAGATTTGGACTTGTTCATGACAAATCAAGGCAGTTGGGATAGACTTTAAACCTGCATGCATGAGTTTTGTCCTTGCTGAATTATTTGAATGCAATTAGTGGTGAAAAAGTATTTTATTAACATTAGATTTAATTTCACTCATTTTGACAAACTTAATCATAATGGGACAGGGTCTCAAGTTTTGAACATTGTTGCGAGGGTGACCCATTCGCTCAGGGGGGTGCTGTCAGAAAAGGTAGAGCTACTTGCAATAAGGGTATAATTTTCCCAGGTGAATCACCAAAATATTTGAAGAGTCTAGTTCTTGCATGAGGGTAATTTTGTCTCATGGGATCAATCATGACTGTCAGACAATTAAACGTTTGACTAAGTAATAAGAATAATTTAATAGTGATAAGTTTATTTATTATAAAATTCCAGAGTTTGATTCTTTGAAGGATCACTTGACTCAGTATTTTTAAACGCCAACTCCTATGAAAATTTGGTAAAATAGGCCAACTCCCTGAGAAGTCAGCCCGAGCACTGCTGTCAATCCAGTGCTACCAACTTAAAAGTTAATCACCCCTATTGATATACCTGAAGGGGTTCAGGTAAGTGCAAATATTTTACTAGTCAATCATTAACTAAGAACTCCAGTTTAGCCAAACTGAAAATATTTTTAGATGGATGATTAGCTAGATTATATTAAATGATACCCTATGGTTACATCATCCCAGTTGATAATCCAACGCCCACAACAAAAGCCATGCTAAGGCAGAAAGATTCTTAAGATTCCTTTCCGGCCATATAATCATTTATCTAAATAGAGCAACCTACCACTTATTCTGAATTCAAGAAACCTTCTCTTTTTAGCCCTGACTGACCTTAAATAATTGGAGCCAACAATATAATAGAGAATATTTTTTCCCCAATTTTGATATCAATAGAAATTAATATAAAACCTAAGTTCTATTTGTGGTTGTTTCTTTCTAAAAGTTTTATATTAGCTGCTAAGAGTGTATTTCTCTAGTATACTCGCGATATTGTTAAAATCCTGTGCCAAAAACCCCTGTGAGCACCAAAGTGCCAGGATTCCAACAAATGTATCTACTACAGGGGTCCTGTACACCACAATCTTTTTACCAAAAATGGAGGACGTTTGGGTGAGTTTCCTCTTAACCTCCACGCTGCATCTGAGTCAAGGTTATATGCTTTAGAAAAGCAACCGCCCAGCGCTTTATCTCAATCTAGAAACTTGAACAGCGCTCCTCTTGAGACCCTCATTGGGCCATTCATACTATCTCTAAACCCCTTTTAGGGACAAGTTTACCTCATTTTAGGGTAGCAACCTCGTTTCTCTTCTTCTACAAAGTTGCTAAGAAAGGAATGACCAATCCCCAAAAATAAAGCCATCCTCTTTTTCTTATATCGTTTAACCAATAGATTATGGTTCTTTATATGGACATCCTTAGTACCTGAGCGGAGGTTAAGGAAGCGCTAATTGAGGAGTTTTGCTCAACGCGGAACTTAAGAAGGAAAACAGGCGTTATGTGCCTAAGCATGCAAGAGGGAGAATTAGTTGTCAACTTTTTAGAAGGTTTTACTGTGAAGCTCAGCCACTGCTACTTACCAAAATGTTGCCTCTTGACGATGTCGTTGCTGACTTTATGTCTGGCTTAGCTTCTTACCCTTCCTTAGCAGAAATTTTATCTCAGTGATATGTTCCTTTCAGAATGTCTGCAATATAAAAGAGGCTCTAATTATAGTTTGTGGATTTCCATGTAGTTGATACTACTTAAGTAGTTTTGTTGACACCCCAATTTTTATCCATTGAGGATTTTTAACCATCGCTTGGTAGAAGGAGTCCACGACAACTCCCATGGCACCTCCACCTCTAGTTACCATTATAAAAAATGCTCCTGCATGTGACCCGATATAGACTCCACTCCACCTTGTGAGGTTAGTAAGAGTTCATTATAGGTGACAGGGTCGGCCTCCTCTGTCACCTGCATCTCAAGTCCTCCCTGTAAACTCTATTGAGATCTTACCTTATCACAAGCTCTCCCCTAAGGGGCTTACCACGTATCTCCATTATCACGCCTTTCCAAGCTGCAGTTTATAATATCTAAGGTGCAGAAAAAAGATTTCAAAGCTAAGACGCTTTCTTCAAATGGCAAAAAGGTAGTTGAGCGCCTTAAGGACATCCACTGTGACAAGGAATGGCTTGACTATTCCCCTCCTATAGAACCTCTGACGTGCATACATAACCCCTTTGATGATAAATCAAAAGGGTGTTTTGAAGACGTTATATCATGTCTTAGGGGCCCAGTTGAAGTGGGGATAACTAATCATTTGAACCCTGAAAGAGTAGATAAGGCCATGATACCTGGCATAACCCATCTCCATCAAATACTGAGGTGTTCTGGGTTATTGATACCGCCAGTGATGCTGACCAGTTCATTGCCTTTCTGATCCAATCTACTCAGTGTGTTAATATGCTACAACTTATTAAAGATAAATACCCTGAAACCGCTTAAAGACTTGCTTCCATCTCTGTTTTAAGGAGGTTCTAGCTCTCTCCACTAAAATTGTAGGAACTTTAACCAAGGTGAAGTTATCATCAACAGTGTACAGGTTATGGATATCCTTGACAAAGATCCTTATTGAATGTCATTTTCTCCAAATTTATTAAGAAGATTAAGCTGGCCCCCAACTTAGAACACCCAGGAGTTTGTAACTGCCGGTCCCAATAACACCTGCGCTATTGGGGCATACTAGTATAAGCCCATAAGATTTGTGAAGCTTATCCTGTCATCCTCGCTTTTCCATGGATAATAGCACTTATGAGATGCCCAATGGTACCCAATTAATGATTGAGTACTTTGAAAACATCAACCTGAAGCAGGGCTATCTCTTCCTGATTAACTGTGAGTTTCCCCTGGTTTTAACCAATAAAGAATCTATTAAATAAGAATACTTTAGCTCAGTTGAGTACCCTTCCTCCGCCTTATGCTTAATTATACAATGGCGAGGCAAATAACAAAAAAGTTGCCTGAATCAGCGTACGCTCTAGAGGGCATTCCTATATATGCATCAGAAGATTTATTAGTTAAAACTGGTGTATAATGGGTGATTGGCGCTAATATTACCCTGAAAATTCCCCATAACTGCTTATTGCATAATACAAGCATATATGGAATATGTCCTTTAGAACCTCAAGTATTGCCAGGCATACTAGACCCCGACTACCAGCGACCTATCAATATCCTCCTGGGTAATTTTACCAGCAAAGACATGATTGTGAAAACATCAGAAGATAGGAAAACGACTGCTGATCCCAGTTGAGGATATAAAAAATATACTGTGTCAGGTCTATGTTGATATGGGCTTACCTGATGATCAATTTTTAGCTCTTTGCCTAACGTTAATATTTCAAATAAACTTACCCCATCTGAGCTTAAAAAAGTCCACATTTTGTTGTATGCCTATAGTGACATCTTCTCCCAATCTGATACTGACTATGGACATATGAAGGATTGGGCTCATACCATTGATGTTGGTGATGCTCAGCCTATCTGATTCAAGCCTTGTCAGAAATCTAAGATTGAGGAGTTCCAAATGTGGACGGATCTGAAACAGTTTCTAGATGCGGGGCTTCTGGTGCCTTCTCAAAGCCCTTGGTCATCATCTCCTCTACTTATAAAAGAGAAAATGGAGGTCATTGGGTTGTTATGGACTACTGTAAGCTGAAAAACCTACCAAGAGGGACAGCTACACAAACCCCCGAATTATTGACGTTCTGGCACAACTCTCTGGGTCCAAGTTCTTCTCTGTCATGGATTTGGCTAGCGGATACTGTCAAATAAACCTTTATCCATAGGATCAGGAGAAATGTTCCCTTATCTCTAGCGAGGGCCTTTTACAACCTACCCAACTACCACAAGGGCTATGAAATGTGCCTGCTTCTTTTCAGCAGGCGATAGATAATATTCTACAGCATCTCAAGTTGAGCATGTGATTGTCTATCTCAAGACATCAAAGTTTTCTCCAAAACCTTCAATGAGCACCTAACTAACCTAAAAAAATTGCTTCAACGCTTGCGGTCCTCTAACATCAAGCTAAAGCCCTCAAAATGTACTTTCTAAAAGAAGTTGGATTTCCTTGGGCACGCTATATCTCAATATAGGATACAACCCCTTCAATATAAGGTGAAGCTATATAAGATGCCTGAACCCGAAACCCTTCGCAACATCCAAATATTCTTAAAATCCATGGTATTACCATCAAAGAAACCCTAAATTTGCCCAGCTTAGTAAGCTTCTCGTCCAACTCTTGGCAAAGAATACTTTTTTCAATTGAGGTGCTGAACAAAAGGCTGCGTTTGAGACTCTGAAGAGAAATTGCAAAAAAGGCTGATACTCTGCCACCCTGACTATGGAAAGCCATTCATGTTGTTCACAGACGTCTCCAATTACGCTGGTGAAGCTATCTTACTCAGTTGGATGAAAATGGAGTCGACTACCCCACGTCCTACTTCAGCAAATTGCTATTAAAAGAAGAGCGCAACTACAGCTTCACTGAGAAGGGTTTGTTTAGATGTTCTTCTCGCTGTCAAATACTAAGCTCTTTTTTATATGGTTTCCATTTAAAGTGGTTACCGACTACGCCTCTTTAAAAAGGTTTTAAAATATGAAAGATCCCACTGGGCGGTTGACTTACTGGGCTCTTGAGTTCCATTACTGATATGACCACTGAGCATCAATCTGAGAGGCGCCATATGAACGTTGATGGTTAGACGTGGCTGCCTGCCCTTCATTTAGATAATAGTGAAGCTGAGTGGTTACATGCCCTCTTAATGACATTTGATGCTTGAAAGGATGCGAGTGAACTCGTCCAGAATATGCTAGATCGACACTCCAACAACACAAAGGTGGACAATGGGAAGTTATATAAAAAAGAAGGAGTAAATTGGTTGCCCTATCTCCTGCCATCAGAGAGAGTAACCGTCATTTTTGGAGTCCCATTCTATTTTTATGGCATAGTGTGGTACAGAAGACCTATGAGTGGGTTAAAAAGCGCTATTACTTGGAGGGCATAATGTAGACCATAAATGAGGTCCTGGACGCTTGTCTGACTTGCAAAAAGCAAGCCAGTTTCAGGACCCAGTATCAATACCAACCCAATACACCTCAAAAACCCTTTCACACCATAGGTTTAGACGTGGTTGGGCCTCTACCCCAGACTAATGGGGGAAATTGATATATCTTAGTCAGAATTGATAATTTTAGCAAGTGGGTAGAAGCTATGGCTCTCCCTGCTCTAATGGCCAAGGCAACGGCCACTTCTCTCCATCAGATTATTTTCACTCGCCATGGATGACCCAATTTCTTCTCTGTGACAATGAAAAACTTCACCTCTAGAGTGGTCAAGATGCTAGCCACATCCTTGGGACACAACCGCTCTTTTTGGCCTCCAATAACCCTTCTACTAATGGTACCGTAGAAAGAGCAAATAAAACCTTAGTATCCATATTGCAAAAAATGTCCACTTCTAAACCTCTACGCTTGAATCAGTATCTGCCTTGTGCTATTATAGCCTATCATATTAGTTATCACTGAATCCATAAGATGTCTTCTTTCCACGTTTTTTATGATCAAGAACCTGGGATATCCGCTCTTTTTATCTAAGATGTCTTCTCTGCTAAGTCTGATGATCCTGACAAGGCCATAAGGAAGTTGGCTTAACACTTATTTAACTATAATTTGGAGCTATGGCTAACCTATCTAAAACGGTCAATAAATAGGGACATTCAGCTGATGACTAAAAATAACTTTTCCCACCTTTCATATCTCTGACTTGATATTATATTACCATAACCGCATCACATCCAGAAGTGAGAAGATTAACTTCCTTTGGGAGATACCTTTTGCTATCACCTATAAGAAGGGTGATGAATATTCTATCAAGTCCCTTGCTTCTGGAGTTACTAATAGTTCATTAAAGTTTTTGCGCCCCTATTCTCCACCAACATTCCTGAAGGGGGTAATGTCAGACAGTTAGACGTTTTACTAAATGAAAAGAATGCTTCAGTGGTGAATAGTTTAACTATTACGAAAAATCTTCAGTCTGATTCTTGTTGGAATTATTTTAAGAGAGAATTTTAGCAAGCTAAAACTTCCAAACGTCTAGTAAAATAGACCTTAACCCTGGAAGTCAGTCCAAGCACTGCTGTCAATTAAGTGCTACCTCCTAAGAGGAAGACTCTCTATTTATAGACTAAAGGGGTTCAGGAATGTGCAAAATACTCTATTAGTCAATCAGTCAATAAGAATTTCAGTAGTCAGCCAAATTGAAATTTTACAGATGGCAGATTGGCGAGATTATATTAAAATGCTACATATGGTTACGTCATCATAGCTGAAAATCCAACACCCAAAAAATCCTTGCTGAGGCGGTTTTATTCTTGAAAGTCATGATTGGCTGAATTATCATTTATCTAAATTAGGCGACATCTCACATGTACTGATTTAAAGGTTCATCTCATTTTTAGCTCTGACTGACCTTATATACTTGAAGTCAACATTATAATAGGGGATCGCTTTAACCCCCAATTTTAATATTAATAGAAGTATTATAGAACCTAAGTTCTATTTGTGGTTATTTTCCCCTAATTTTTTCAATAGTGGATAGGAGTGTATTTATCTAGTATATGCGATATTGATGAAATCCTAAACCAAAAAACACATGCGAGCAATAAAGTGCCAGGATTCCAACAATGTCCAGCTGTATTGAAGTCTTAGAATTGTACAAAAACAAGGCTTTTCCTAATTGCATGGAACTCATCTCAACCTCTGCTGACCACAGTAAGGCTAAGTCTGAAAATTTAACAATAAAATTTTATCTTTTTAGTTATCAGAATGAAATAAAACTACAACTAGAAAGAGATACATGAAAGAAATTTTTTAACGTATAGATAGAGAGTATATAGTGCTTAAGAGATTTAAGGTGCATAAAGTAAGACTTGATAGTCTATAGTCAATTCTTTAAAAAAATGATCTTGCATCAGCAACTTAGTTTCAGGGTAAGTGAATTTCAATTACTTGATCCTCTGGAATATTGTGGGATTATTTTATTTTTAAGGTGAAGCTATAGCCTTTTTGTTAGTGCATGACTAATGTTATGAGCTTGATGTGGCTCCTGTTGTTATTGGAACACTTGTGGCATTTTGTGGCTGCATGGGTACCTCACTCTTCTCATACAATGGACCTTAGAAATTAATTTACTTCATGTTTTTGTAATATGTACATTTCTAGCTTCGTATAAACAGGGAAACTTACTTCAGATGATGTTCAAATAATAGTTTTTCCATCAAAGGAAGGTAAACTCATTGATTTGAAGAGTTTTTTCTGGGATAATATCTATGCCGTTGTGCACATAGTCATCTAGATATTATTTGTACTTGTGCATCTTCTGACGTCATAGTGATTAGCTGCCATTTTTTGGAATTCAGGGTTATATAACCTTCATCATCAGAAATCTTACGTCCTTTAAAGCTTATAAAAGGGTCCTTAGAGATTAAATCTCTCATTTCTGGCTGTGTTATTTGGGACTTGATCTTTGTTATGTCTGCCTAGATCATTTGGTAAAATAGTAGTAATATTGAATTTCTGCTTTCATTGGGCTTATCCATAGGTCAATGAGTTAACTTCTATGTTTAAATATTTCTCAACATTACCCTCCTTAAGACAAGACCTATGGAAAGTCTTAAATGCCGCGCATGGGCTTAGTTATAAGTAATATAGTTGGTCATCCTTGATGAAATACTTGGTTCCTTTTTTCATGACAACAGTTGCAGGTCCCATCCATATGGCCTGTAACCTCTAAGGTTGTCCTCCACGCATATGGTGGAACTTCACTTTCTTTACCACCCCAAATATGGGCAACTTGGGCCTTCAGTCACTCTTTGATACTCTCCTTACATGACTTCATAATATTGCTTCTGACATCCAGATGATAATGACTAACTCCTCAGATAACTCTTTCTGCTATCTTCCAGGAACTATATTATTCCTATCCTCTTCCATCACATTGGATTAAAAGCTTGGCAGAAGTCTCTCTTACATATAACGCCATAAAATTTAAACATGCTAATATTCATATGATAGCTCACCAGGTAAACAAACAAGGTGATGGCAAAAGAAGTCTATTGTAATCCTTGGCTAAACCCAATCTTAGCAAGATTGACATGAGAGTTCTGTTTACTAATTATATGGTTTAATTGGTAGATGGTGTGTATGGCATGGTAAACTGCTTATTGACTCCTACTAAGTTCATCAGGTGTCTCAAAACATCTGAGATTAAATCCTATTCATTATTGGAAAGCTCTATCTAAGGGCATCTATGAAAATTAAATCTGGTTGTAGATGAATCTCTTGGTGACTCTTGCAGTAAACTCCTTGGCTGCAATTGCTTCCACACTTTTGGTTAAGTGGTCTACTGAGACAATTATAAGCTGATTACACAGGTTAAATTTGGTTATGGCTTTATAACATTGATGTATATATTGTGAATGGGCACTTGGAATGAAACTCTGCTCTCAAACTTCTCTGGGAACATCTTGTATTGGGCACATTTAATACAGAGCACCTGGGCCTGACTTTTATTGTCCAACATGGCCTCCCAGTAGAATCTCTCCTTAAAATGCGAGTATGTCTTCTGTAGTCTTCTGAACCTACTTGACGGTGTTCTTCCATTATTATCGCCATTTGTTCACTTGGTTTCACATATGGTAGCCATCTCCCCTGTACTTGTTTCTTCAGTTGTACATCACTGAATTTCATCACTATTAATTAATTTCTCAATATATTTTAAATCTATCGTCTTCCTAATTTCTATTCTCCCTCTGGGTTTCCTATATGTTCATAGATTCTATTGTTTTTGTGGGCTTGTGAATGGAAAAAATGGTAATCATTAAAAGACATCTACGTTCATATTCTTTTTTCTCTTCTCAGCAGGATCTAGAAGTCGTAGCCTTGAAGCCAAAGAACTATGTCTCAAGTCTTCCATTTGGATCTTCCATGTTTTTCGTATATCATAATAAGGCATAGATTTTTAATTATATTTAAGTGTATGCTATAAACATAATTTCAGAAGTGGCATACAGCTTGGTCATTGTTAAGCACTTGCGCTGTGTAGTTATGTAGTTGCGCTCCGCTCTTATAATGGTTTAAGTAAAACTATATAGAGTTCTAAACCTTCTTTATACATATGAGCTAAGATGGCGCCAAATCATGTCTCTAGCGGTGGTAAAATTGTAAAAGATCTTTTCAAAGTCTAGTATATCAGAATCGTGGCTTCCATTAGCTTCTTCTTGAGCTGGTGAAGGCATATTATTGCTCTTATTCCCATTTGAACAGCAATTTTTTGTTTAGAAGGTTCATTAGTGGCTTGGCAATGTCCATGTGTTCTTGGGCCTGCTAGGATACTACCACCAGTTTGTGCAAAGCTTGGCACAAACTGGTGGTAGTATCCTAGCAGGCCCAAGAACACCTGGATATTACTCATGCACATTAAGGAACTCAACCTATAAATGGCTGCGACGTTCATTTGCTGGAGTTTTTTTATCTTTGGTTTACTTCATGGCTAGATAATTTTAACTAGCTCTTCAATAAAGTTCACTTGCCTTTTTTCAACTTGAGTTTGTTATCTCTAATGTGGAAGAAACTCCTTTACCTTTTACAGGTGATCCTTGAACATTTTTCTGAACACTAGTATGTCATTTATTTTGAAGAGCATACTTGACATCTCAAGCTCCAAAGATCCGGTCTATTACTATATGAAATATAGATGGGACGTTGCACAAGCCCCGTGGCATATGTGTTAGTTTATACAGTAATTTCTGGTAGTCAGCGCACACTTCCACGGCCTTCTGGTAAAGGCTTTGTTCCATATCCACTTTATAATCCTATTGTTGAGAAGTAGCACGATCCTCCATGTCATTTAAGGCTTGTCATTTCATAATATTGGGCACAAATCTTTCTTAGTCAGTCCAATTTGTCTTCTTATTCAATGACTATTCGCTGGTCACATCCTTCTTTTGCAATAACAGAAGAAGCGACACTAAGGACTCTTTTAAGGGAGTACTGAACTAGTACACAATTTGCTGTAGTTCCTTTAAGATGACTTAATTTTTGCACTTGGATTGGTGATAAATCTTTAATCAGAAGGTTTGATGCATCCAACGTCAACTTTGCAAACTTCTTTTTTTACAAGACAAAATCGTTAGGTCCACTGCTATAATATCTGATTATTTATTAAGAGTTCAATAATTTCATGCTCTTCCTTTGTGATTGCTTTTGTAGCCCGATTTCTTTATTTCCAGTTATGGTTGAACTGACTAAATATCATCGTGGTAGTAAACCTTCACTTTAACAGTAGTTTTCTCCTTTACCTTAACAGGGTGCTTTATAATTGTCAGACAATTATCTGTCCAATATTGTTAAAAGAGTTTTTCTGAGTTGAACAAGGCTAAAAGCGTTCAAAAATCCCTGGTCAATTCTCAGTGGAACCCATCAAACTGATAAAATATGATTTCCTCCTCTTCTCAGCAAGATAGTTCAATAATTATTAGTAGGGAAGTGCTGAGCCTGTGACAGAATTTGACAAGTCATTCAGAGGTCCCACCATCTGATTGGCTTAAATATTAAATCTTTACCCCACAGTTCGTCTTGCCTATGATTGACCCTCCATCAGCCATTCCATCAAAGCGAGGTGAGTTTTGAAAGCTCCAATAGATCAAACCCCCATATTTCCTATTTAAGCTCAAATCTAATTATGAATTTCTCACCCATTTCACTTTGATCCTTGGATTCCTCAAATACTAAGCAGCAACAAAAATATAGGGCTCTTCTTTGACCCCATTGCTGCAATTAAAAAATGACCATAAAAAACTCCTATTTTTAGTTTTTAAGTTTAGTTATTTATTATTAAAATAACTGCCAAATCATCTATTCCGTCAGTAGAGATTACTACATCTCGTGTGGAAAACATTGTTGGAATTTAGGTGCAAAATGCACAAGCGAGCACATTTAAAAGTCTAAATTCAACAATAATGTTCTCAAGGGATACTTTAACTTCTCTCTGATATGTAGAGTCTAAGAACTCAGGAATCATTCAAGGTGCCTGGTCTCTAACTTTTTTGTAAAAGTGTATCTCAAGCATTGTCTGTTTCAGATAAATACTAATGTTGACCAGCATGCCCTTCTGTTTTATGGGAAGTAGGTCCATCTCTTTGCTGGCATACAAGTGCAAACCAGATTCTGATTCTACTGTAAGTGGTAGCTAATTTGTTCCCTTCATCTATATGGTATAGATTTCTGGGTATATGGAATGCTTATTTTTTATGCATAATTGCTTCTTCTTTCTTTTTTCTCCTCGTCTGGAATACAAGTGGCATCATGTTTTTGGTAAAAATTATTGAACAATAGTTGAAGTCAATTTTTATAACCACATTGAGTAATTTAGTTCTCATGATGAAATTGTAGTGCTCATATTCAAGTACCACAACTGGAGAAGACAAGACAATGCGCACAAATTGCAAGGGTAACATGGAATAAATTTCTAGTGCTTGGTTGACACAGGCCCAGAAGTTCAGAACTTAGCCTGATAGTTGTTTTCAGGTGCAAACTTCTATCTTTTCATAAGCTTAGATGATATATTATTTATCAGAGCACGTATAATCAGTACTGCTAATACTTTGACTTTGTGTTTAATAACTTACATTTTGTAATGTTCTTGCCAATAGTCATGCCTGGGTTTGGGTTCCACGGAATGTCTAGATTAAATCAGTTAACTTTTAAAGAAGGCAGGGCTTCTTTTAATCCTTGGGTGACTCATGAATTCAACTGAAAACCTCTTTAATGTGGTTTCCACCAGACTCTCACCATCTGAGATACTGCACTAATAAGAATGAGCTTGGAAGATTGATACTTATAAGTCTTCTCTATGGGCT
Source organism: Massospora cicadina (assembly GCA_022478985.1). Taxonomy (NCBI): domain Eukaryota; kingdom Fungi; phylum Entomophthoromycota; class Entomophthoromycetes; order Entomophthorales; family Entomophthoraceae; genus Massospora; species Massospora cicadina. Next base: position 126,912 of record JAKSZP010008073.1, on the reverse strand, counting down.
CAGGCTTCGCTTGGTTAGGTCTAAGGCAGGCGGGCACAACCACTGCGCTTTGTGCTCCTATGACATAGTCCTCTGAATCATCCCATGAAACAGTTTTAATTTCATTATTTAAGTAAAAGTGGTGTGTGGCCCAATTGACTGATCCTACGACTTCTTCTTTAGGTTCTTTTCTTATCATCCTTTAGATTAGGTCTTCATCTCTAGAAGCGCCTTTTTTCTGAAAGATTTTATATCTTAATTTGGCGTAATTTAAGTGCTTCTGTAGGACTGGTCAGTAAGCCTTCTCCTTTGGCTTTATTAATGAAACTTTGAGCAATGTAAAAAACCTTTTGGTTAGGGCAGCGTTACAGATAATTCTGATGTTTTATATCCGTCTTTTAAAATGAGTTTAACGTTAATCAAAGCCTTTTTGATGGCCGCCGGTATCTGGAGGGCTTCACTGCCAAGGTCATCTTTAACAAGAGTCGCTGGTATGGTTTAGGTTAACTAGGCAATTTGGTATTTGCAATGACTAGATTCAAGGCTCCAGTCAACCAAAACTTTTGTTCTCAAGATAATACTAGTTTGACTATCTACAATTGTTTCAGACTTATACATTCTCAAAATGAACCCCTGATTCATAAAATAATTTTACTGTGCGCTTCTGAACTTTGCAATAAGAATCTCCTTAACTTTAACCTATGTGTGATGTGGTTAAAGTGTAACTTCAATAAACTTCTGTCTTCTCTGCTCATACATCATTGATCAAGGCGAGCTTTCTGTTTTTTTCTGGTTATATTCATGCTGTTTCTGTATAACTAGAGATTTCTGGATATGGTTATCTCACCAGGAGTGTTTTTAGTCTCAAAGTAATGTCAAAAATTGGGAAATTCTTAAGGATCAATTTTACTTGAGGGCTATAAACCATCGCAGGTGTATTGTTAGTGGTTTTACTTTAGCTTAAATTAGGTTTGAGTTTGTGGGGTGAGAGTTATCTCTCTCACATGTTGTCTACATCCTGTTTTGTAAGATCCAACTGGTTGTCATGATTTTTTCAGTTTGGCAATATTAAATTTAAGCTTCTTACAACTCCATTGTACTCGCTCTATAGAAATCTAACTTCTCTCTAACTAAAGTCACATACATCTCTCTAGTCATTTCCTGTGCTAGTGATAATCTGACTCGTATTAGCTCAAAGTCAATTGGGTTACATGATGCAGCAAAATAGTCAAGCATTATGTATATACTCTTCAGGTTTGTATCTTCTGTAAATTCTTCTCCTTGATCACTTTTATGTTATCATCATTTAGCTCCTCACAATTCTTTATGGTTCACACTTTAGTGAGCATTAATTATTGAGGGTGGCCCGCTTGCTCAAGGGTGCTTAGAAAGTGTTGAGCTACTTTAATAAGGTAACTATCTGTTCACAGGGTGAATCACCAGGCAATTTGTAAAGTATAGTCTTACATATAATGGACTTTTTATCATGGGTCCAGTTGTGTCCAAACATGTTAAAGCCTTTAGATTAAATATGTTAAGGGCTAATTTTAAGTGCGCTAAAACTCTTTGTAACCTCTTCTGAGAGTATTAAAGCTATTTATGAACCTTTGTGCATGTATTTTCTATATTTGTCATTATTTAAACAAAAACAAAAAAGCTAAAAATAGGACAGATTCTGTTAAAGAAGTTAACTTTCAGTGTGATTATAGAATATATACCTTAAATGGATCTGGGGTGCATAAATTAGAACTTGGTTTTTAAAAATCACCTTCTCATTGGGAGATTTTATAATTACAACTTAGTTTCAGGGCCAGTGTAGTCTAAATTCCTTGTTCCTCTGAAGCCTTTCTGTGATTCTTTATAAATTACTCTTATGGAGCTCTAGCATGCTTGTTAATGCATGTCTGCTATTTTGAGTTCAACATAGGCTATTATTGTTACTGTGACCCTTGTGGCTCTTGTGGCTGCATGGGTACTTCAGTTATTTCAATTAACGGAGTATTAAAGTTAAGTTTTTCCTGCCTTAGTATTATTTACATTGCCCAATTTTGTAAAAACAGGCGAACTCTCCTTGTATGGGGCTATGGTAATTTGTCCAACATTAGTATTTTAACCCAAAGGTATAAAAGAAGGATTAAAAGGCGTCATCTGTGACATCACGCTAATACTCATCTGGACAATATTCATGCTTGCGTGCCCTCTGATGTCATTTATGAGTGGCTGTCAAATTTTTGCGGCGGTCAGTTGTGTATAATAGTATGTAATCTAAGATTTAGGCTCTTTGATGCCTATAAAAGGAATCCAGAAATCTGAAAACTTATGATCACTGTCCTTGGTAGTTGGGTTTACGTCCAAGGTAACAACTACTTCAACTGAATCATGAAAGGTTTCCCCAGAGAACTAATAAGTGATTAAGCGGAAGGCTGTGCCTCTCATCAGTAAGAGCAATTTGACCCACGTAGTGGATGAGAGGCGGGTCACAACCTACCCTCTGAAGGTTACTCCCCTTCTGGTCTTCCCACCACTAACGGTTTGTTGTGCAAGATTAGGGGGTGTAATGGGCATTGGGGGCCAGGGGGCAGCACCAGCCGCCATTTAGTCTTCCTCCTCTACAAGGCGTTAAGGTTACAAAGTTAAGTTTAAGTCTTCCTAAGGTAGGCATTCTATCACAAATGCTAACAAGTCAGGATAAGTCAACTTGGGTTCAGCAATCATCTTTGCCTTTCGAAATTTTCAGTTAGTGCATCAAGGATGCCCCAATAGTTTTGGGCATCATAAACTCATTCAAACTAGTTTAAATTGAGCCTTTCACCCCCTGCCCATGGGCTTTCCCCACCTCACACGCCTAATATACCATCCATATGCTGATCCACAATTGAGTTGTGAAAAATAGGAGAAATTTTCATATTAATCAAAGCAAGTGTCTTACCATCAGGTCTTGTGTTCTCAGCCCTCAGCATATTAAGCATTAGTTAGTGCGACAATCATTGGATAGTGAAGCATTAGGGAAAGAATGACCCTGATTTACCACCACATCAATCCTTGAGCAGTTTATAAAAAGCAGGCCTAAATAGGTCTGCTGTCATTCTATTCTTCAATTTAATTTTAAAACTTAAAAGCCCCATAAAAAACCAATCTTTATCTATTTAAATTAAGTCTTAGGATCAATTATTAGTTATGGTTTCCAATTCCTGGAAGTTGCGGCCCATAATGCATCTTTTTCCCAGCATTTAGAAAATAAAATTGTGAATGGTTGTCTATTTATATTCTGAATGTTGCATATATTGGTTACTTACCTAGAATGGCTGCTCAGTATTATCTTGATCAGCACAATTAATAAACTTAAAACTTAAAAACTGTTTTGGCCAGCTAATTCATCAGTTTCAATATTAGTACTCTTGGAATGAGGTTTAGGAGGGGTTCAACATAGGGCAAGGAATTAACCCTACAGTTAAGCCCTTCTCAAAAGGGATTACACCCCATTTAGAAATGACATCTTTGTCTTGACCTTAATAAAATGGTCTTAAATGAGGAAATAATGCATTTTAATGCCGTTAAAAGATGTTAATCATGTTAAAAGTAAAGGAAGGTGTTCTTAGTTTAAGCTTAATATTGAAATTAGGTCTGATTTCTATTCTGATATAATACTCTTAAAAACGTTAGATAATCTTAGCAATGTTAGAAGCTTAATTTATCATACCCAAGATTATGGTGGAAAGTTTATGCTCAACTTTATGTGCTGATAGTTTTATTCATATGATAAAACACTTTAACAATGGATAAGTTTAAACTTAGATTTAAAGGCAATGGTTTGCATATCCAAGATAATTGTAAAAAGAGCAAGGGGAAGGTATTTTAGTTTTCTTGTCAAATGGCATGTCAGTAAAGGCAGAAGATTTGGAGCACAGCTTTGCCATAAAATAAAATGGTTTTCATGCGGCATTTTTTCTTTATTTAAACCAAGTTTTAATTTTGGGACCTTTTTAACCCAAAAAGGTCAACATTTTTTTGGTTTTCAGTTGTTGGTCCAGTGGTATATTGTCAATTATATTTGAATTTGGTCAATATATTCGCTTTTTTTGGTCTGACCAACATATGTTTGAATTAATTATTCTACATTATTACATTTTGATAAATTTTAGAGAGAGGTTTTGATCAATGATCCTTTCCACCAATGTTAATCTTGAGTGTATTGTCTTCTTGAGTAAACTACATAATGAGCATCTCCAGTGACTACAGGTAGTAATATGTGCTACATGTAGTACCTTGTCTTCCCACTAGCATTGACCCAGATTCACTAAATCTATTTTAATTTACCTTTCTCCATGGTTGCAGTAATTAATTCACTTATATATATATTCTATTACTTTTTTGATGCAACTTCACTAGAAATGCGGCAAAAATGCTTTCTAAACTTGGCCCACCTCATGTAGGCAAAAAGATCGTCCCTAAATGATTTAATGTTTTCCCTGTTTTTCCAGTACAATTATGCGAGTGCATAATTTACAAATGCTGTCTGGTTACAAAGTATCTGGTACATATATCTACCCATTATTTTAATAGGTTCATGAAAAAGGAAATATTATTGTATAAGGAGATTTTTGGGTTTTAAAAAGTGGTTGCTGAAATGCATGGTGGCAGGTACTCTCTTTCTGCTCAGTGTAACTTTCTGAGCAAAATTACACAAATTAATAAAACAAATCTAATCGCCCATAGTAGTTTCACTCCAATGTCCTCAGATTCTCTGCCAGCTGCTTTAAAGTGGGGCACCAGCGAAACTCCCCCACCATTTTCTGTCCAGCAGGAAAACGCGCTAAGGCTGGTTCACACTTTCAATCCAAACCCATGGGTCAATTCATTCCACCCAAGGACCTTGACGCCCACCTTGCTTGTACCCAAGCGGTACCTTGCTGCCCCCTAGTGCTCACCCAGAGCAACATACACTATGACCTAAGGGTTGAATATGGGAAGCTATTCCTATACCATGACCAAGCCATTATTGAAATGACACAGGCGGTGATGACACCCGCCAGTTTCATAGATTTCTGCCCCTACAAGGGGTATTTTGACCTTGTCTTCACCTGCGAAGCTGACACTGCCACTGCCACTGCAGCAACTGTGCCCCTGGTATTCCAGGGCACCCCTCTACCCACAACTCAGACTTGGCTCCCAGCAGACACCACCTTGGTTGTTCAGTTTTCTGGCTTGCCCATCCACCTCCCCCCTGAAGTGCTCCACCAGGAGCTGATGGACGGTTTGACAGCCTATGGTTCCAAACCCATCTTACAATTTGTGGTCCCAAATGGGGCCACATGACTCGCTGGGCCTCGGGCATATGCCATGATCAGCCCTGAATTTAGTAAAATCGCGGTGTCAATTCCACTGTGCACTGTTATTCCCTCAGTGCTCAACCATCCATTTTGGGCCCACATCAAGGGCAGGCGGACGATCTTTCCATCATGTTTTGAGTTAGACCACTTAAAATGCAAGTGCCCCTCATCAACCACTTCCAGCGAATCAGATGACTCATCCACCAACCTCCAATCTGCTGCACGCCCTGTACAATTTCCAGTATGGGGCACAATCCTACCACCCCCACCCCCAAAGCCTGTTGCTGCAGCTGCACCTGAAGCTACCAATCATCCTCCTCCTCACCCCAATGCCATAAATAGATTTACCAATCAAGCATCAGATTGGATCCCAGTTCTATCCCATGCTTCCTCAAATGAATCAACTGAACCTCAACTGTACGCTGATTCCCCAATACAATTCAACCAAAACCCATGAGAATTATTGGCTGAATTCGATGAAGCAGGTAAGTTCATTGAAGAACCATCACTGCAAATTGAGCGGTTCATTAAAGCAGAATGGGACGCCAGATACCCCTCTCAACTATATACCCCACAGCCAAACGCCAAATCATTTTGCAGTGATCACCAGCTTGCAGTTGAGGCAGCTGCAACACCAGATTGTCATCCCCTGCGTAAAGCTGTCGCTAAATCAGTAGTGATGCTCACAGGAGAAATTTAGCCTCCTGTTATTCCCACAATCTTAACTCCAAAAGTAAAATTACAGTGAACTAGCTATACAAAAATGCAAACGATGCTATCCAGAACATGGCAAATATAGCACGGAATCCAAAAGAAAAAATAAACTGAACCAACATTGCCATGTTTGTTAAGCTCCCAGACACCCGCATCAATACTGAAAAGTTTTAACTGAGTATCTCAGTGCCGTTTATCTAGCTGGTAGTTTCCAAGAAATTCCAATTATCAGTGATATCAAACCCCATGCCGCAGATGCCCCAACGCCATTACTGTCAGCCGTGACACGCACTCTATTGTGGGAGGAAGAAGCTGCTGCCAAAGAGGCTGCCAAAGACAAGCCCCCTGACCCCCCCTCCCCTTCCGCCATGGAGGGATAAGCGGTTTCCGCTGCCCACCTGGTTGGTTGTTTTTGATTCGTTTCATTCAATCTGCTCATTAGGGCGTTTTGTTTAAACCAAGTTGTTATGATAGTTTTAGTTTGTTTTATTTTTTGTAATGTCCGTCTTCTGGTTGGCTTGCCTCAAATAAATACAAGAAATGCGTGGTGGCACCCCTTTTGGGTTGGGCACCACTATTGCTGAAAAAAAAGAATGGTTGCTGAAGCCAGAATGATTGACAAAGGCACCAAATATGAGCTCTTTGCTATTATTAGTACTAGATACTATGGTGTGCATTATCATTATTTATATAGGTTTTTCACAATTACTCTAGGATCTATTCCTATATTTTCTAGACATCTTTCATCTTAAGTCGTTCTTCTACTTTTGTGTAAAAATTACCTGTGAAATGCAAGTGAAGCCAGAATGCCAGATATAACATCTAATGCTCATTGCAGGGGGCACTTTCTGCTTCCCTAAACACCTACTTTTAAAAGAATGAAATTAATACCAGCTTTCTAAGTGGCACACTCTAAGCCAAAATATTTATGTCCAACCTTTTTGTCAGCTGCTTGATGTAATAAAACTACACCTTGGCATAATCAGAGTTATAGTTTTAACACACCAGTGCAAAACAACTGAGATAGCAACCATGGTGGAAAATAATTAGTGCCTTCTTGATGGCGTTAAGTTAAAACTGAGGGATAAGTGCCCTTCCTCTTATATCATTATTGGAGATTAACTACCTTCTTTCCTAGTATAATTGCAAGGGTGGAGATGATGACTTGAATACACGCCTCTTAGTCTCTATCCATAAACTCATAAAGGCTGATCCCAGTTCATGGCGGAAAAGCAAAAATTTACTATATTTTAGAGCAGTTTTTCCAGCTAATTTATAGCTTAACTGAGCCTGAAATCACAGGCGATAAGGCATTACGCCCATCTTGCCTACTATTTTTACCATACCACCCACTCAAGTTAATTCTAAGGAAAGATATATGCCAAAATTTCAGACCACTTCTACCCCAGAAGATGTTCCTAGCACTGCTTCTGAATCTTCTTCTAGCAATAGTTTGGATGCCTCATCAATAATAGTTCCAATTCCTTCCTTGCTAATATCAATTGCGCTGCCAGTTCTTCTCATCCTACCAGAAACCAGGGACAGATAATTAACCGCAAGATAATTTTGTAGACTTTCCTGAATTTAATAAGAAGGGAAACATATATTCTTTCATTCATTTTTAAATATTACTATGAGGACTCAGATGACCAGGCAAAACTGGTAATGTTACTCAGTTTTTTGGACCCCATTAGTCAAGAAGTGGTAATTTCAAAGAATTAGAAGATGAAATGTCTTGAAAAAATTCTAAGGATGTTGTTAACAATGTGTTTGGTGGTAAAAACTCATGTTTGGATGAAAACCTAAAATTTTTTACATCTAAGGAGGTTTACAAATGTAGATTCTCCAATTGCCTATACTAAGAGGCTCAGGTGTTAAATGAAGCCAACATTAAGAGTCATTATAATGCTCAGATTTCTTTCCACCATGCCTGTGAGCCTTATAAGAGCTAATATTGGGTCATGCTGCCAGGTTATATATTATTACACCATAACTTAAATGGTGAATTATTTCTGATTCTGCACCATCACTTTTGATACACCTAATACTGAATACACTAAATTCTTAGTGGCCAAAATTTGCCTTAATATACTAAAAAGGAACCTAATTCTCATTATATAATATCAACCATGGACAATGATATGGGAAAAGCCTTAGTGAAATAGCAATGAGATATTTTACTTCTGTTAGAAGTTTTAAGTCCCATTCAAGAACTAGACAATGGTAAAAGCCTTGCTGGTGAAACTACTAAAAGTCAGACTAGTTTAAACTTGATTTTACATCAAATAGCTAAAAAAGTAGTTAGCTATGCTTCTGCTGCCACAAGAAATTAGCAACTTACTTACCTAAGCCAAGCGATACTTTTGACGTTTATTACCTTATCAGCTTAGAGACTTGTGCTGTGTGTACTTATGTTGATATTATTATGATAAATGAAAAAATTTGGATATTTTAGACAGTGAGGCGCCCATCGACATAGCTCCTCTATGATAGTGGAGAAACTTGAAATTGACCGAAGTTTTTGCATACTGCAAATAATATGGAACTATGGGCCCAATGCCACTACCTCACTAAGAATTTATAGATTCTTGTCGCTGCAGTTTGTTACCATAATGATGTCTTCTCCTGCCATTGTTTTACCCTATGATAACTATGAGATATTTATTAGTCCCTCTTTTATGAAAGCATATGGGCTTTAAACTAACTATGAAGACTTTAGTTATATATTGGGATAAAGCCTTTTGCTTTGCTACAAAAATAAAGAAGCGCTAGATAAGCCTAGTCCATCCTTCACTGATAAACTATTGAATAAAGAAAGGATAGTGTAATGTAATGCTGGAAGGGATGTCATATATGCTTTTGTAAACTAGATTGCAGACTCTTCTGGCATAGCTCTGCGAAAAAACCAGCTCCTGTTTATTGCATTGGGACAACAAGTCCTAATGGAGTCTATATTGTTTTATTACTTCCTTAGCTATTTGGTGAAACTTTGCCCCAGAAAGGTAATCCAAAACCGGATTATACTATGGCACCTAGTGCAATTCATCTTATAATGGAAATTAAAGGTTTTTTAACTAATCATTTGGCACAACTTACTCAAGTAAAGCGTCATTAGCTCATCGTTTTTGTGTAAGTGTTACTATAGCTAATGAAGTAATGCACAATGATGATGAGCTCACTGGTTTATGGTTACTTGGAAAGAGTTCTATAAAGTTTTATTTTTAAAAGACTTTACTCATATCTACCAATTTGTGTGGTGAAAAAGAACTAATAAATGGGTAAGGAATAAGAAAGTGATATAATACTATGTTAAATATGGGAGATACGAGGCTCTTGAGGACAATTATAATATCTCACAGAACATATAACCTAAAATGAAATCGGACCCTCAAAATTTTATAGACATGGCTACCAAATTCTATACCCCAAACACTCAAAAAAGAGTTATACTAGTTTATTAGGTGCATGCTAGGCTTTTTATGCAATTTTCTCTTGCATAGGCCTAAAGGCCATGCCTTCCCAATAACTGATATGACCACAACTCATTTTTGCCTTCTAATGTATGATCAAGTGGGTCAAAATGTTATAATTTGGTCTTACCAACAATATGGACAAAAAATAGGAAAAAAAGTCAATTATTGTACTTGACTAAATGTTATTTGAAGATTACGATCAAAGTTGCCTTTCTGCTAACTTTAATATTGGATTATTGATCTGTTATAATAAACTACATCAGTAGTACAACATTGTTGATTATAAGTAAATTAAATGTTACAATAATTATCTTGCCACCTCACTGGCCCTGAATCTAGATCCATCATTACTCTTAATTATCTTGCCCCGTGGCCATAGCAATGATCACTTTTATGCATACTTATTATCGGTTTTTGGCTGCAATGCCACTAGATATATGCCATAGATATGAGCTTATTATACTTTGCCTTTCTCCAATTTGGTGTAAATTATTGTTATTGGAGTTAATGATTTCCCTTTCTTTCTGGATCAATATTGCAAGAATTCAATATTCTTAACAGCAGTTTAGTTACTAAGCATCTGGTATTATTAGAAAACTGAGATTTTGATAGCTTTATAAAACAGGGAGTAGGATTGAAAAGGGGATTTTTGGGGTTTTAAGAGTTGTTGCTGAAGACAGCATGACTTATAGGAGAACCTGCAAATTAATCTGCCACCGTCATTATAAGATACTACAGTGTGCATAATCTTTTTAAGTTGCCTTAATCTGACTACTTTGGAATTTAGTCTCTTGTTTCCCAGGCACTTTTATCAAACAAATCTATCTTATTTTAAAACTTACATGTGATAGTTGAAGTCAACGCTAAAGCACTGGTTGTAATAGTATGCCAGTTATTTTTAGTTCCTTAGCATTAGAAAAAAGAAATAGAATATTAAAAAACAAACAGATAATCAACAAAAGTTTTTATGATATAATTGCTGAGGAAATACAAACCAGATTTTTGAGGACTTGTCTTGGCTGGTTTAATAACCTATTAGAGCTACAGAGGATGATTTTAAATAGAATGATCTAAATATGGAGGCCCCAGCTCGCTAATATAATATAAATGTCATGATGTTGGCTAGTTTTGATAAATGAATATGATTGGATCACAGAGGCCTTTGACTTGGCTGATTTGGGAAAAAAGTAACTCAATTTTGGGTTCATTATTTAAGATAAAATTATATGATGCTTAAACGTTGGTTGCAAGTCTCAAATTCCGCTTGGTTAAGGCGTTAAGCTTAATATGTCCATGTAGATCATTGAAACAGTGGAGAAGCTCAGTAAGATTTTTATTGCGGCACATAATTAGCATTAGTACAGGGGGTTTTATTACAGCTGCAAAGTTAAGCTTGAGTTTCTGATAAGCGATTTTGTTTATTATTGCAGCTTATAATAATAGAGCTTGTTCACTTATCTTTCAGTTTTTAGACTCAACAGAAGGCCTATGATAGAGTTAACTGGGATTACCTCAGGGCCTCCCTCCACCAGTTCCGCTTACCCCCTCGCTTTATCAAATGGGTGATGCTGCTTATGGAATCCGCCACAATGGCTGTGCGTGGCCCTGGCTTTCTCACGGATATAGTCCGCCCTCAAAGGGGGCTACGCTAAGGGGACCCCCTTAGTCCACTCTTATATAACTTTAGCCTCGATCCACTTCTCTGAAACTTGAATGCCCACCTTACTGGGGTCCACATGCAAGGCCAAGCCCTGGTCAAAATGTTGGCTTTTGCTGATGACTGTGTGGTTGAGTGTCTAACAATCTTGATGCATGTGCGCTTGAAGCTCTTATCCAGGTTTACTCCAGGGTAAGTAATGCTGCACTCAACGCCTCCAAAACTAAAATCATTCTCCTTGGTTGGTATCTAACCCGCTGGGCCTCAGCGCCCGGTTTCCAATCCACCACATCTACTAGCGCACGCGCTTGCTTACCCTGCCCTACCCAAACCGCCCCACTTGTGCTTCCCTTTGTGCCGCGCCCCACCGTTGGGCCGGTCCGCCATTTGGGGATGTGGTTGGAGGCTGGCCGGTATGCCACAATGGTGATGGAAAACCATATCCTAGACAACGTGATAAAATACATCGCCTCCCTCAGAGCCCATCCTACTTCCCTTACCAGCAGGGTTGTACTGGCCAACTCTATGCTCCTCTCCAAAGTTTGGTTTGGGGCCCACACCATCGCTTTCTCCCCAGGTTTCTTCAAGACACTGTATGCCCTTCTGCAAGGGTGGCTTTGGTTGGGCCGCCCACTGCCAGTGCGTCTAGAGGTCACGTTTGGCCCTCGCCAAAGTGGAGGCATGGGCTTGCTCAACTTTAAGGCCCATGCTGCAAAGATCCTGGGTACCTGGATTGCTGCTATTACCATCCTACTATTCCATCCCATCACTGGTCCCGCGTGGCCCACTCCAACTTCTCCCGCGCCCTGGGCCTTACTGATCCATCACACGCACACTCTTTGATGAAATATCTAACTTCCCACCCTTCATCCGCTGGTCCCCAAGGGACTGGACCCCACCTCAAGCGAATCCTCCTCTCCATGCGAAGCGCTGAGTGGAGAATTTGTATTTGTGGACACACTTCCCAGAGGGGGAGCCCCTCTCCTCTGTTTACCTAGGAGGTACAGGGTCTTCCTTTCTGGATGGCTTGATACCCGCGAGGCCCCCTATCTTGTCCAGGGTGGACTACTTGGGCTTGATGGACATCCCCTATTCCCTTGATACCCAGAACACAAATTGGAAGTAGCCCACCCATCTTCTTCTGCAGCCTCATGTCCAATCCCATGTGTGGCACTTCTTGAGGCGGGTGTACCATACTGCTGAGCGCTCTAATGCTTTACACTCATCCTGTGCCATATGTAACCAGTATGGAACGCTGTTTCACCGCCTGGAGAAGTGTCCTACGTCTAAAGCGATTTGACGTGAGGTGCAACGTCTGCTTTGCTAGGATCAGGATCAGCCCTTCAGTTTGTCTAGGGATATGTTTGCTTTATCAATGATCTCCCCTCTTCCACCCTCCCTCTGTGCTTTGGTGGTCGCAATCACCATTTGGACTATCCACACAATTGGCTTAGATGCCATCTCAGGCTCCACTCCCACCCTCCAAGAAGCTGTCCTTCAGTTCCAGTTGCACTTAGTGAACCACTTTCAAGCGTGGTTACTTGGATACCTCCTGCCACGTCGCCGTCAGTTGGTCTCCTCCTGGTTCCCAGTTTGGTTCAACTCTGACCCTTTCCTACACACGTACTCAATTGTGCTTTCTACCCCTATACACGTATTCCCCTCCCAGTAGTGGCGTTCCCGCTGGCAACAGGAGACAGCATTAGCTTCTCTGGGTTGCCCTCCCTTTATGTTTTATTCTCTTTGATGTCTTATCAGAAGTGCCCATCTTCTGGTCAGCCTTCCCCACAATTAATTTAAATTCACTTATCTTTCAGCTTTTCTGAACAATCAATTTTGCCACTTTGGGTAGTTTTCTTGTTGGAAAGTAATCTTTTCTCTGTTTAATTAGCATACCATCAATGGTAAGTAGTATGTTTCAGGATCATCGTTGCTAGGTGGCTTAATGGCAAAATCTAATTTACTAAAAATAAGTCCAAATTAAATTATTTCTGCTCACGTTTTAATCTGAAGCAGGTGGATAATGCTGGTGGCGTGATTTTTAAGCTGCTCAAGATCCTTCTGATAGATAAAATTAATCCATCCAATGATTCAAAGTCAAGACTAGCTCTTATCATCGCTACTATCTGCTATATGACAGGAAGCATCATATGCATGTTTAATAATCAGTAGAATCTTTTGTTCACTGAATCATGCATTGTGTATCCAATTTTTCTCACAAATAGTTTCCAATATCTCCAAAATTATTATAATTAATCAAAAATAAGATATCTATGGTCTTTTCAATATATATATAAGTTTTAGATTAATAAAAACACCATATGTGTAGCATCTTAATAGCATTAAATGGCAAATTTGTCGAGAGGTTTTGGTTAAAGCATTGGCCCATTGTTGTTTAGAATTTGATGAAAATTATTGTTGTTACCCTAATTTTGATTGTCATTTTTACAATGGCAATTTGGAGTGCCCCTGTATTATGCATTAGTCTTAACTTTGCTGCAGTTGGCAACAATCTGGCAATGATATGTTAGTAATAAGAGGTACCTAGGTTAGCCAACTTGGGATGAATAAACCTAATTATATATATCTTCCACTTTAGAGAGGTTCAAAGTTTCCAACATTTTACCAGATTGTTATTATGAGAAATAACTTTCTTTATACAATGTCTATGTACTTTTGTAGGAATAAGATCACAGGCACAATTCTCATCAAAAATGGAAATGCTTTTTCCCTAGAGTATAGGACTTTAAGAAGAAAATTAAGACAAAAAAAATAATAAAATGAATTATTAAGTAAGAAGTTGGTACTAATTAACATATAGGAGAAGATTATAGATAATGATCTAGTTTGATCTTACTCAATGAGTGATTGAGATTAGATAAAGAATTTAGTTTTTTGCTGGTAACAGTCCAATATGGAAATGGCAAGATTTATATTCATTATCACGCATTAAATTGCAAACAAATTGTTAATGCTCACGTTAATCCATGCTGGTATTTGCTTATGTATATGTTAAGTGGTTCTCAATAATTAATATTGTTGATCCACTTATAGAAAGGCACAATAGAAAAAGTAAAGTTTAAAACTAGGGGCTAATAGGCGAAAAGTATTAAATAGATAATTAAACCCTACCATCAATATAATAACAAATTTTTAGTGAACACCCTAGCTTTTCAGTTATTGGTTTGCTTAGGAGACAATTTTTTCCTATTTGTTTGGTCACAAATCAGTGTTGATAATAAAAAGTGCTTGGTTCTATTCAATCTGATAAAAAGAACATTTAGGCCTTAGGACTGACAAAAAATAAATTTTAAAATAGTAATATATAAGTTGAGATCAATGCATATAATGGTATCTAAAAAGCCACAAGGTTGAGGCTTCACCCATACTTGGGCAAGCCCATTGCATAAAGTTTTTATGATTTAACTGAGGTTTTAAACTAATTACCTGAGCGCAGAATCAGTGGTCTCTTCATTAGTGGAGATTCCTTTCCTTTGATAAGGTTAAATTCTAGTGGGAAGTTAGGCGCTTAGACACTAAGTGTCAATGGCAAGAAAGTTTAAACAGCTTTTTGGAGAGCACAAGATTACGCTACTTTGGCAGCATTATTTGTGAGTGATGTTCAGAATGGAAGGGGCGGTATGAGTTTTGAAACATATTGAAGAAGAGGTAAGTTGAAATCATACTAATGTTAAGATAAGCGGCCCACATTATTATAATCATCATTGAGGGTCACAGTCTCTCAAGTTTTGTAACCTCGTTCAATAAGAAGTAAGAATTAGTTTTACTAAATTGCCACGTTAAATGAGTAATTTACTGGTAGGAAGCCAAATTATTAAGTATTATTGGGTTATATTATTACCAACTATCCTCATAATTGGTTCATGTAGAAAATAACTATAGTTAGCCAAAAAAAATGATTGCTATGCAGATTAATTGTACTATGCACAAAATTGGCATGCTGAGGTGGAGAAAAAATTAAAAGCTGAATACTAAGGGAAATGGGCCTTAGGGTAATACTAAAGCAGTGATGTCAGAAGCATGGGGAAAAACTTTTTTAAAAAATATACATATAAACGCACAGGAAAATAATTGAACATTGGTAATATGACCTAAAAACATATGCTAGTGTTTGACTTAATACACATGCGGGGTGAGATTTAGTACATGTCATATGTGGAGGATAGATGATGATAGATTTACAATTGGCTGCAAAGGGTGATGTCCCATTTAAAGGATAAAATCAAAAGATAATTAACATATGTGGTGAGCATAGCCATCATCTAATTATAATATAAAGAGGAAGGTAAGTGGGAGAATGTTGAATTGTACCACAAGAATTGTGTTGGTGGTAAAATGAGTGTGAGTGATAATTATAGAAGTGTGTTGCAATTTGGTCTGAACAACCATTCCATTCTTTTATTTAACTTTGTATCCTATATAAAGGGTTTTATTCCTCAGGCCTTGATGCTGATATTAATTGGCTAAATTAAGTTACAGTAGATTACCTCTCTGTTACTGTCTATCCATCACATTAAGTTACAGCGGAATAAATTGACCTTGTTCCTACGCTTTTATATAATAGCTACCAAGGAGAAAATTCTTATCACCCCATCAGAAATTTCCCCTAAATTACTTCCATTTTGATTTATGAGGCTTTACAGCATCATAAATTTAATTGCCTTTTAATTATTTAGTTTCTACTTTGTCCCGCTGGCGTAAAAACAATTATCAAGGTTTTGTTTTAAAAATAAAAACATTAGTTTTACCATTTTCCAGATTAACTATGCACCATTTGGTACTCTACTATGTAGTTTACTATGAAGGGAATTACTAAAATTTAGGAAATCTTTTTTCACCTAACGTGTTTAGGCTGTTAAATTCAAAACCTTTGATGAAAAATTTACTATTTCATTGTAGGGGTGTCTTCATAAAGTCCCCTTATTTCTTAATAAAAAGTTCCACCCTGTGCAGTTGTATATTAACGCCTAAGCACTAATTACAATAATGTGTTCTATTGTTTGATTAAGCGCTGTGTCAACAGCTGCTTCCTCAATTTTTTATAAGCTGATATAAACCCTATAAAAGAAGGTCACTCATGCCTTCTGGCGCAAAGGTAATAACTGCAAGTCTGGTAACTGCCTTATTGATATATGGAAGATATGATCATACTCACAACGCAGACCAAATTGAACATATAAGTAAGGGAGAGCAAGAATGCAGGAGCAATAAATGTGGATTTAATAAATGCTGAGGGACAAGACTTTATAAAATTCCTATGGCTGGAAAAGTTTGGAGGGCTATAAATGCAATCCTGGAGATGCTTAGGTGGTGGGCAATGGAATAGGTGTAACTTTGTCACCGCCCCATAGTGAGGCAGTATTATTGGTACCTTGACATGCGGCATAACTATTATAACTTCTGGCTGTTGTGAGTTACATGTCTGATGACAAAATTCTAGTAATTAATTCTCCCTTATTTTATTTATCTATTTATTTAACCGAGTTAAGCCAACCAGAGGACGGACAATACTGATATATGTATTGGGATAGGGGGAGGTGAAGTATAGCGAGATTTGGGCACCCCAGAGTAGACGAGCTACCCCTATTGCAGCTGGTACTGTTAGGTATAGAGGGGTTTAGATGCCTTACTCTGAAGGGATTTCCCCTGATATGGAGCAGGTGTGGAGGAAGGGGTCCAAATGAAAAGACCAGACTGGTAACCATGACTCAACGATTTATTGTTGTTTTGGCCTCATAAATTCGTATAGCCAGGCTTGAAAGTGTTTCAGTAGGTTTAAATGAAATCTGCTGTTTGTCCCTTAGATGGTTGCCACAGTTCCCTTGAAGGCATCCAGTGCTACAGTGTGGATTCTCAAAGTGCAATGGCGAAGTTCAAGGAGAAGGTTTTGGGTGGTATCATTAATTAAAGTTGGAGTGTGAGGAGGCTTCTAAGATTGACAACTCTTAGTCATTGTGAGTTCTTAACAGATGCGCAACTTCCCGCCATATGGCTCAAGATGGGGCATGCTTCAAGGTGGTGGCTCAGGGTGCCATCCACTCCACATACTGCACATTCTGCATGAAGAGTTGGAGCGATCTGCTGTTCTGTAGGTTCTTCTGAGGCAACGCCAGGTATTAGCTCTTACCCTTGGCTGGAGGAGCAGATGATGTGTTAGCCTCCATATTGTCTTCTGTGTTGTGAGGTCATAGGGGATGTCTAAAACATACAGGTAGTCTATTCTTATGATTAATGGAGCCACGACATGTGTGTCCCTCTGGGGTGGTCATTTGGTTTTCTTAGCGTGAAGTGAGCTCTGGGCCTTCCCCTTCCCTGACTAGTGCCTGTGAGAGTGATGGTCACCCCATGTTCCAAATGGTGCAGAGGAGGCGCTTAAACTAAGGGGGGTTCCATATGGGCCTGATGCATTGGGGCAATTTACAAGGTATGTGAGCAGGCTGGACGGGTTGTGTGAGTTGTATATCTTGAGCGCCTGTGCAAAGTTGGCCCTTGCTGCTCTAGACCAGTGTTGTTGTGGGAGGTCTGGGACTAGGACTTCCTCGATCCAGGTGCCCAATATGTGGTTGGCGTGGACCTCAAAGTCTATTAGGTCCATGCCTCCGCTGATTCGTGGGCCAAAGGGTGTTTTCACCCATTTAGGTGGCCAAAGCCATCCCTGGATAAATGCGCGGACTGATGATATGAATATATGTGAGAAGTAGATTGCATGGGCCAGGAACCACAGCAATGAGAAGATGAGTGAGTTGGCAACCATTACTTGACCAATAAGTCCTGGGGATCTTCCCTTAAGGGAGGCGATGTGGTTTGACATCCGCTATAGTAGGTTGTTCTCAATTGTCTCATTGACATACCCCCCTGTTTCCAGCCATATCCCAAGGTGGCGAACAGGGTTGGTTGAGGGAGTTGATGCGAAGGGTAGGATGAGTGGGTTATTCCTTCATTGGGGGATGTGAGGTTTGGATGTTGTGGCCTAGATATTAATGTACTTGCCTATAAGGATTATTTCTGTTTTCTTTTTGTTGAGGACACGTTGTTCGCAAAGGAATATTCCTACTGGGTGTTTTACAGCTGTCAGATATTATTGTTGTTAGCTATACCTGTCATGCAGTCATCTTCAAAGGCTAGTACCTTGACTGTTTATTGGCCTTGTGTGGTTATGCCCATAAGGCGTGAGTCAGTGATGCAAAGGAGTGGATCGATACTGAAGTTATAAAGCAGTGTGCTGAGGGGGTCCCCTTGTTTTTTCCCACTATGTGGTGCTATCTTATTGGTTAGGAGCCAGGACCGCATACAGTCATGGATGCAGATTCTGTAAGGAGCATCGCCAAATTATGAATCTGGGTGGGAGTTTGAAGGCGCTTAGGAATTCCTTCAGGTACGACCAATTAACGCGATCATATGCCTTCTCCTGGTCTAGGAATACCACGGCTCCAGTTGCTTTGGACTGGCATATGTTGGTGATTGAGTTTATATTGGTCCAGATTGAACGCCATGATATGAACCCAAACTGATTGGGCGACAGGACTTTGGAGGCTAGTGTGCCTAATCTGGTGGCTAAAATTTTTGTTAGTAGTTTTGTATCAGTGTTAGAGAGCGCAATTGGGCGCCAGTTGTCCAGGTCCAGTTTGTCGCCCTTTTTAAACAGGGTTATGACATAAGATTCCTGGCCACAAGATAGGAGGCGTGTCTCCAATAGGCACTGGTTCATTAATGCCAAGAGGAGGGGGTTCTTTACTTGAAGTAATTTTTGTTTAATTTGTATGGTATCCATCAGGCCCTGGGAATTTCCTACGTGGTATACCATAGACTGTGTCCCAGAGATCCTCATGTGTGATTAGGTTTAGGAGGTTATAGTATGGCGATGCACTTTGTATTCTGGCGGTGTGTATAAAATCTTTAATTTTTTGGGAGTTGGTTGGGGTGTCTAAGTATAGTTTGGTGTAGTAGCGATGTACTTCCGCCTTGACCTCCGCTGGGTCAGTTGCCATGGTGCCATCATCTTTGTAGACCTGTGTGCATGATAGCTGGTTGCCACAGGAGTAAAATGTTAGAAGAATTATATCGAGCAAGTTTTGCCTTCTTTTATGAACCTACCTTTTCTCAGACTTTATTTTGTGATGATGTTCTAAGTTGAGGGCGTTTAGGCGGGCGGATATTTCCCCCATTTATGCCCCCAGTTGGGGCTGTAGTTGGCTTCAGGGCGTTGAGCTCAAGGTGGTCCAGTTCTGCTAAGGTGCGCCTGATTGTGGCTGTGTCAGTGGTGTACTTATGTGAGGTGAGATGGCGAGTTTTATTTATTAATATGCCTTTGTAAGTTGTCCATGATTCGATGGAGGTTTGATACAAATGGATTTACAAATTTTATATTAGTGGCCTCATATTCAGCCCAGTTGGTTAAATCAGGAAAACTTATATTTTCCAGGTGTAACTTCCTTCAGGTTTACGCCTGTGTGGGAGTTTGGTTGGCAAAAGCTACACCAAATCGAGTTGGTGGTTAGATAATTTAATATTTTTTGTCAAGAAGTTAAAGATGTTCAAGCGGTGGGTTTTTGAGGTGAGAATGAAGTCAATGTGGCTCATTTAGATGAGCGTTCCATCACATATGTTGAGGTGTGTTATGTAGGGGAGGAGTGGTGACACAGGGGGAGGTTATCATTTAGGCAAGGGATGCTTTCATTGCACGGAATTCAATGTGCCCTGGGGGTATCCCCATAGGGTTAGGCCATCAGTCCATGTTGGGGTTAACCCAGCGGTTAAAGTCGCCCAGCATGATGGTATCTGTTGGGGGGTGAGTGTTGGGATGATTTCAGGAATTGTTTACTCTCAGCTGCCGTGCACGGTTCATAGATGCATGCTATCAAGATTGTGTCCTCTTGGCATGTGATTATTGCTACCAGGATGCAGCCGTGCAGATACAAAGATAAGCTAGTGATTTTTAGTTTTTTGTTATTGCGGCAACCACCACACAGTGGTACGTCCATACTATTTAGGAAGGTAGACCCTGTTTAACCAGGATCCCACTTCCCCCTGTAGGCAGGAGGTTTCTTGGATGGCCAAGATATCTAGAGGGTGTTCTCGCAGTAAGTTCAGCTTTTTTTTCTTGAAAAATGTAGCCCTGGCTCCCACAATGTTTAACGTCCCTATTGACACTGAGGTGCCCATGGTGCCTCAGGAGAAGTTGAGAGGGCCGCCCAACACAAACTCAGTGCTCCATTTTATGAGCTTGCTCCATGTCATTGGGCCTGTCCATTCTGTGTTATAGTCTGATCCCTTACTCTGTACTTATTTGACATGGGTATTGCGTTTTTAGGGGTTAAATCAGATTTTTCCGCTCATGAGCCATGGTGGTTAAACGTAGTGTGCTGATTATTTTCTGTGGTTGTGGGGTTCAAATTTATAGATGTGGGTCCTACATTTTTGCTAATAATGGAGCTGAATGTCCAGCTAAATTCTCTTGATTGATACCACGTGGTGATTCAAATTGTTATGAAAATTTTCTTCTTGGGTATTCTACTCTGATTGGTTGGATTGGTTGTTTTCCTCTATGTCCTCCTGAATTTGGCCAGGGTCAATGGAGGAGGCCACGAGTGATGTAGCCCTGGCTGCTTACTGCTCGCGGGCCTTCTGCATCATTTTGCATACTTTGGGTGATACTAGGTCTATGATAATATATTATCCATCCTCTACCCAGAGGATGGCGTGGTTGGTGTCAAGTATTTTGGCGAAGTCTTTGTCATCTTCATCCATGGCGTTGTCACAGAAGTTTGGGGCCAATATGTCCACCTTCACGGGGCATTCATGTACCTTGTGCCCCAATGCACTACAGTGGTTGCATATAGGCGGTGCACTTTCCAGTGTGATGTGGAATACCTTTGACACTCCCCTGTCCAGTAATTGAAACACTGATGTGTGTGTGGGATTTTTGTGAGGTCCTCAGCCACCTTTGGATTTGGGTTGATCATGGCAATTGTCATTTCTGTGTGCAGGTTTGGCATCAGTGAAACTGCTGTAGTTTGAATTGTTTAATTTATCCATAGCCATCAAGTCCAGCTTGGAGCTCCACCATTATTATCATGTGTGGAAGGCTGGTTGGGACCAAGTCGAAGGAGATGAACAAAGTGTTCACTTTGTTCCATCTGGTACACGTGGTGCGCACTTTTTTGCCCTCAGTTAGAGAAATTTTGATGCAGACTTTTGTGGCAGCGTCTGCATCTTCTTCAGTTTCAAAGATCATATCAATTAAGCTGCAGTGGATGGTATGGTGGTGATGTACACCGCATGGGGGAAAAGAAAGGCTTATGCCTCACCCACTTTCTTCCACAGAGTTGAAGAATCAACTCCTAAGAAAATTTGGAGCCCGTGCTCTACCTCTGACAGGGGTTGGGCATACTGGAATTCCATGTACAAGGTTTGTTTAGTGGGAAACTCCACAAACCCAGACGGTGTCTGAGTTTGTTGTTTCTTGGCAGCATTGGTTCCCAGTCACTCCCCCCAGGGCGTTTCTTGCCCTTTGGTGCTCCGTTTTTCCCATTGCCTGATATGGCTTTTTCCCAATTTAATTGTGATTTGTTAAAATTTCACATCTCTCCTGTGTGATTATCAAATTTTGCTGTTCAAATTGAATCGTGGTAACTAATAAAATTGTTATGGGAAAGAAAAATTTTGATGCTCCCTTAGCTCTTATATAAGTTCATAACTCAGCTTAAAGTTAAGAAGAACATTAAAATTAAAATAAAGTCAGAGTAGATCAGCACTAGGTAATTCCATAAATTTTATAAAAACTAAGCTTTTTGCTAAAAAAATGTCTTTCATGATACCATGTTAAAAATTATATATAATGTAAAAGCCTTAGGAAGGTATAAGCCATATTATATGGGACTATATAATAAAATCATTATGAGAAATGTAACTATTGTTAATTTGACTTAAAAAATGGTAGACTGCTATAAGACAGATAGTGTGGACTCCTATTATGAGCTATATGTTAGATAAAGAAGGATCTGTGCATTTTTTTGGTATTTATACATCATCTAGTGACATTTTTGTCACTAAAAGACAAATAACTACAATCTAACTAACTTCTAATTGTGCATTTTCATTATCTAATGTGAAAAAAATGATCATTTTGGTTTTTGGGATTGGTGAAACTCACTTTAGTGCGCAATATCAGACCTCACAGTTGTGCATCAATAAATTTATAGTTTGTTTGGTTTAATCTGTTGGCACAATAAGAGATCTTCGTTAATTCTCTAGAGTATTGGCCATCATCATTCATTGTAGCTCCCTGAAAGATGGTATATAAACCTCACAATATTAATAGAGCCCTATCTTAGAATCTTTGAGACTTGAGACCCAACCTCTTGGGCTAGAATGGGAAAAGATCACTTTTGGGAAAAAGAAGGAACCTAATGCCCCTGTGGAGCCCTTTGCTCAACTGGGGGACTTACGTCATGTAGTAGATGAACGTTGGGTCACTGCATTGGCACCAAAAAACCCCACCACAGTACCCCATTTGGCTGCTTCTGCTCTTATTTAAAGGATAAAAGAGGTCTGCAATGAGGTAATGCAGGCCAGGAGCCTTCAACAGCAGCTTCCCCTTCCTCTGAGCCCCACTTCGCCATCCTTTACATCCTTGGGTAATAAGAAAATGAGCTTCATAAATCAGGAAAGGGCTCCCAAGTCAGAAACCGTGTCCAGGACACAGAATCTGAAATAGTGGGCATGGGAAAGCCAATCTTAGTCGGAATTCACTTTCAGGAAATTTTTAAAAAATCTTTTAAAAGTCAAAATCGACTCTGGTAGAACCCAATTTGGCCTTTTTAATCTGAGTTAATCCACTTATGTTTGGATCAGTGAGGGTCCCTCCCTGGTGGATCCAACGCTTACATTGACAGAGCTTTTATAACCTTTGTGTAAGCTGGATGACAAAGCCCTGAACTCAGGCTGAGTACCCATGAGTATGTCAGCTATCACTGCCCAGGAAAAATGTACCCATGGCCCTCTTTTCCCCATTTTGATATATATAAGGCAACTGTTTCTGTAAGGAGCAGTTGTCAGTCCATTTTCACCTTTGAGGTTTAATAAAACTACTCCATCCAAAACCCACTCCACGAGCTCTGACACTTTTTCCATGATACTTTTACTTAACACAGTGAAGTACACAGCGTTCTGCATCCTATGGCTGATGGTCATCAAGTGGGCCCTCTAAGACATCAATCTGGTGGCCCAGTAAAAAGTTATCATGATCCAGGAACTTGGTGCCAGCCTATGACATTAATCTGCCACTTCAGGATAGTTCTTAGATCCACTGAGCTCTTCACAATGACCTGGTTTCCAATTGGCACCTGGTGAACCAGCTTCAGGTCCACCTCCCACTCCACAAGATAATTGGAGAATTCATCCTAATCCACCACACCGATCTGCTAGTGGTTTGGTGCAATTCTGGTGGAGTGAGGCCATCTCTGCTCATATTGATTCTCGATTTAAAGGTGAGGACTTGCCATCCACACAACTGTGAGGTGGGAACAAGGCACTAAACCATCTGGTCCATTCCGCTGAGGGCCAATATGGCCCAAATTAATTTAAAAAAAATTGATCCACCATGGCGGCGATCTACCCAATCTGAAACCTCCCAATGGATGCAAAACGAGTCCCAAGGCCTCCTAATGGTCAGAGCAATTTGATTCAATTTAATTTTGTGAAGCCAATCATCATTTTATAAATTTTGAAAATCTTTATTTTTTAAAAAATTTTCTATGATAAATCTGTCCGAAATGGGTGGTAAAATGAAGCCAAAGGTCAACAACTGCAAACGTAATATAATAGTCCTCCTTGCCAATCCCACCCTTGGGGGATGCCCCAGCAAGACCTGCAGTTTCCCCCATTGCAGCCATTTGGTTTATTATGAGGGCCTTTAGTATGTTTAATAACTTCTATTTACCTAACCATAATTAATATGGGATCCCTCCTACAACTTCTCAGAACTTCTATGCCCTTAGCATTCTGGGACTTCCACTGGGGTGTTACACACCCAGATTGGAAGCCCAGTCTTACTTTAATCAGCAGATTTATGACAGAATCCTCAATAACTTTTTCTTGTTGCATTTTGCAAACCTTTTTTCTTCAATCAAACTGTTTCTTGTTCTGACTTGAGTTTTTTAACTTTGTTTTTGAGCCCACCTCAGTACTAGGTCGATTTAATTTATTGCTAAAATTACATTAGATCCTTAATTAATCCATTGCCCATCACCAAAGTACCATATCTGAAACCAGCACGCCTTTGAGTCGTTTGTCCATGTTTCCTCTTCCAATAACACCTGTATCACGCCGCAGCACCCATACGACTTCCTCCCTCATAGCCCTGCTATATCACGTTTGTGGAGCCTCTTCATTGTCCACCATCCAGTGCCATAGAATCCGAGTGTGTGCCCACCTGAATGGCAACCGCACTAGCGCCCCTTGGCCCACTGAGGGTGTAAGTGTCAGTAAGTTGGGTCCCATTGCGCCCATAATTAGCCTGTTGTTATCTAATCCATAAACTCAGTCGTTGCCAACTGTTGCCTCAATTTAATGATGTAGTTATGTCACAGTCTGACTAATGCCAACAATGGCATTTGCATTATTTAATATGACATGAAAGAGCACTTACCTTTTGTGGCTAATTAAAACTCACTTTAATTCACAATGTTGGACCTCATGGTTGCATATTGGTAGGATAAGATTGAATAGTATTTATATGATGGCGCAGTATGAATTTTTTGTTGATTTTCTGGAGTATTGTGTCATTGTACATCGAATTTTCTGATCTTTAGTATAAAAAGCTTGCTATATCAAGAGAACCCCATCAAGGAATCATTAGATTTTTACTTGATTTTGCAAATTCATCTTTTATTTATACTTATTAATGTTCTTACTTGGTTTTTACATTTCGTCTTTGCTCATCCTGTCTCAGTATTAGGGATATTTAGAAGGCGTCTCATCTGTAACAACTTTTAAATTCCAGTTTAATTAATCAAAATAAAACGTTAATGGGTTAATGCTTCCCAGATTTTGCATCGTTTCTTGAATTGTGGAAACCAGAATCAAAGTATGTCATTCTATAACACCTTTAAAATGGCATTTCATGAAATGAATTAGGGCTCATAAATGCAAGAGCTTGGGAGCTTAAATTCTGTCATATACGAGAAGCTATGATGACCTTCCAAAAGAAGAGACATCTATAGAATTTTCTGATAAGTTCTAGTATGAAGTGCAAACCTTGGTGGCTTGCAACAAGTTCCCTCTAAATATTCCTTTGCAGATAGTGTTTTTTCAAGTTAATATGTCACTAAAGCTTTTTTAAACATGCAGATATTGGCGCACAAGTCATTTATATCTAATATCAAGTAATCTTTGTTTATAACACATGATATAGCAATATATAAAGAACATGAGGAAATATAAGCTTTTATATCACAAAGCCCTGAAAACTCAGGATAAAGTTCTACAAACTATATCTTTATTGTCTGGGTAGGTGCTGACTAACAAGCTACCAACTCCACACAGTATTAAGTAGTTTTCCAGATAGTACAGGGTTTTGGAGTATATGTCATACGTCAGGAGTCATCTAAATTTCCGCAATTGGATGGTGCGGCGCCACTTTGGTGCCATAAATCCAAAGAACCATTGTTATATAAGTTTTGAGGATGGTGTCAAAATAGTGCAACCACTTCAGCTTTGGTGGGAGAAGTCTTGTATATAACCTACAGAACTATGGTTTAGATTGACCACAATGCAGTGCCATCTATTAAAGCTCTGAGTACTCTAAAATGTGGAATATCACTCTCATATTAAATGGGGTTCAGGTGAGAAAAAGTATTGTTTGTTATTATTAATAGCTTATAGTTCTTTGTAAATTATATCTAGGATGTGGGGCAACTTTCCATTTTTTATGGGTTAGTGGATTGTGTTCCCAGCGCACTGAACAAACTTGATCAATGCTTTGTATTGATCTTCTATTATACATGTCTGGGTGATATATTTCCAGATGTGATCTCAGGTTACAGGTGTGATATAGGATGATGTGTGTTGCTCTAATTTTCGCTCTGAAATTAAGTGGATTTTTTGAAATACAGATATACAGTAAATTTATTCTTACTTATATAAAAAGCTTTAGGATAGAGGGTAGTGGTAGTCACTTTAGCCCTATCAGAAAAGCTGGAGGTATTTATTCCTTACCTAGTCATGATGAGGATTTAGACCAATGGTGTGAAAACTCCAAGTGGAGCGCTTGATGATTTTCAGAATACTTTTGAATTGAGTGGAAGTATAGTGGGGCAGTTGCTCTAGAATGTGAAGTCAGTTAACGCAAAAATGTATTATATATATTTATTATACAGCTTGAGTGATTTTGAGAATCTTTCACTAGGCTGCATTAGCTCAATGGCGGGTAGGTGGTGTTAAGATATCTTAGTTTAGTAAAGCTCTAAATTAATTTTTTAAAACATTTAGTATCTACATTTATCTAGAATTATGTTCTATCAATCAATGTTTTATCAGGCCATAGTTATATTTCGCTTGGCTTCATCTTCCAAACTAATAAATTCAAAGTAAAAGTAAATGCACAACTTTGAACTACTTTCTTTTACCGCTCAAGGTCACTTTTGAGAGATTTTAAATTAAAAAATCTTATTTATCCACAGCCATCTGCCCAAACCTATTCTTTGATGTCCTTGGCTCCGCCGCCTGCCACCCCAGTGTGGGGCAGCAGTGCACCCCCACCTAGCGTTTTTCGCCCTATGGGCAAGCATGTTTAGACAGGCTCAAACAGCCCGCCCACTGCTTCCAACCGTTTTGTCCCCCCATGGGACTTAGCGCTCCACCTGGCGCGCGTCCACCCTTCTCGCCCCCATCCTCTCGCCCTCCCTCGCTCTGCCATTCGCTATTGCCTCAGAGTGGACTATGGGCGTTTGTTCCCATATGCTGATAAGGCAATCATTGAGCTAGCCACTACGGTCTTTGTGCCAGCTGGCTTTATAGACTTCCGCCCTTTTAAGGGCTACTTTGACGTTGGGTTCCAATCTGAGGAGGATGCTGAAGCGGCAGCACAAACTCCTTCTAATTTATAAAAAAAACCCATTCCCACAACCTGTACTCGCCTCCCTTCAGACACCACGCTGGTGGTATCCTTTGCAAATCTCCCATCCCACCTTCCACCCCAGGTTTTGTATGACCAATTGGTCGCTGGGATCATGGCTTATGGCACTCATCCCAACCTCAACTTTGCCATTCCATCTGGTGCGGAGCGCCTTGCTGCTCCTCAGGCAACAGCCACCATCATACCACACCACCCTACCATAGCCCAACAAATCCCACCCCGCGCTAGTGTGGCTGCAGCGCCTGATCATTTCTTTTTGGGCTCGGGTTGATAATGGTAGGCAGATTTGTTCTCTCTGCTTTTGCCTTGAATATGCAAAAAGAGCGTGCCCTCAGGCCAAGTCCGCTGCTGCGGCTTCTGAGCCTCCTTCTGGAGGTTCAGTATGTGGCGCTTTGCTGCCCCCTCCCACCCTCCAATCTCATTCAGTGGGCCCACATGGAAAATCAGCCCCCCCCAAAACCTCCAGCCTCACTCTCCCACTTAAATCCACCCCAGCCAATCAGAGCAATGCTTGGACCACCATTGGCACCCAAGCAGCTGCCCATTCGCCCATCCCCCCCACCCAAATTCAAACGCCACTATTCCAATGAACCAAAATCCATGGGATCTATTGGCTGAAACTGACGAATCAGGTAGTGTCCTCATTAGTAAGCATACAGGTCAACCTCTCTGCCAAGGTTATTATGGTCAGGCAGAATTTTTCCTTCCTGACTTTGATGAAACCCCTACCCCTCGCCATTTCGCTCCTCTGCCCAATACAGCCCCCTTCCAAAGTGATCACCAGCTCGCCTTAGCTGCGGTGGCCTCTCCTCATTGCCCAAAAACTTTGCACTGCAGTGGCCCAGTCAGTGGCTTAGCTCCAGCATGGCCTGCCCACCCTCTTCTTCCCCATCCCGACTTCCCTGAATCTCCCTGAAGTGACATCTCGAAACTATTCAATGATGCTGAAGTTGCTGTTATGAATGTTGCAACGATTGCTTCATTCAACCCTTTCAGCCAAAATCACCCGCCACAGTATCTCCCTTTTCACCCAACTTCCTGAAGCCCGCAAAGAAGCTGAAGTTCTCCTCGCAGCTTTTGTTGAAACACTCTCCCGTCATTATCTTGATGCAGAAGAGGAAAACTCCTACTTCGCTGACCTCAACCCCCACTATGTGGATGCCCCAACGCCCTGGCATTCTGCTCTGATCCAGTACTGTAACCAACATCCCTTGATCAAGGTGGATCTTATTAAAACCAACCCCCCGACCCCTCCTCACCCTCTGCCATGGTGGGTTAGCAGTTTCTGCTTCCCACCTGGTTAGTAGTTTTGTTTTATCGTTTTGAGTGTTGTGTTCAGTACTGTCCATCCCCTGGTCGGCGTACCTCAAATAAATTGAATTGAACTTTGAACTACTTTGACATAGTTTACCCTGATGTCATTGGAGCCTTTGACAATTTCTCCAGTGTGGAGCAGTGGCAGAACCCCCTAGCATTTTCCATCCAGTAAAAAACGCGTTTGGATTGGGTCATCCAGTCCTCCAAAATCCAAAACATAGTTTATTCCTTCCATGAAACTTGACTTAAATCTTGCAAGTACTTAGGAAAAGCCTTAAAGCCCCTGACACTCCTCTTAGCAACATGCGATTTGGCCTTTGGGTAAAATATGGAAATTGTTCTCTATATGGATAAAGTACTTACGAAATTGGGCTAGGTGGTAATATAACACCGGATATTGAAATCCATCTTTAAGTGGTTTATCTTGACTTTGGCTTCACTTGCAAAAATGACATTACCACTGCGGTGAATGTGCCCTGGATTAAATGGCACCCATCTCCCCACCACTTGCAACTAGCTACCAGTGGACACCACTATAATGGTTCAGCTCAATGATTTGCCTACCCACCTTCCACTAATGTGCATCACAAGGAGATGATGGTTTGTTTAGCAGCCTATGGCTCCAACATCATTCTTTGATTTTAGTCCCTAATGGGGCCACACATCTTGCAGGGCCTCAGGCATTTGCCACAATCCGTCCTAATTTTAATAAAGTTTACTTGATAATTTCCCCTTGACCATGGTCCCAGATGCCCCCAACCATCCTTTATGGACTCACATTGAGGGCGGTCAGATGCTCTGGTCATCCTGTTATGAGTTGGATCACTCAAAACACAAACGCCCCTCCCTTGAAACTTATCAGATCCAAGCCCATTCCACTGGCAACCAACGCGCTGCTAACACCATGATTTTTTCTGTGTAGGGTATGCTCCTACTGCAATCAGCCAAAGCCTGCTACAGTTGCAGTTCCTGTGCCGGTCAATCAGGCTCCTTCTCAGCCCAAAACTGCAACCACACTGGCAAAATAGGTAGTGATTTGTACTACATACTAATCCTAAGCTTCCTCAAATTTGCTATCTAAGCCTCAGACTTATGCTGATGCCCCAAACCTATTCAACAAGAATCCTTTATGCTTATTGTCTGATGTTTCTAGTTCAGGTGACTTCGATGAACTATCTAATATCCATCATGAGAGTTTACTTGATTTGGATTTTAACGCTCAGTTACCCCTTGTTTCTACGCCTCCCAGATGAATGTTGCTCCATTACAAAGTGGCCACCAGCTTGCTGTTAAAGCAGAATTTATTCCTGACTGTTATTTCCTTTAAGAATCTGTTATTAAGTTGTTGTTGATGCTTAAAGGGGGTATTCCTATATCAATATCCCATCAACCATTTTTTCTGCTGGCAAGCGACATTCTTAGATAATATAAAGTAGCTAATATCTCAATTCAGAAAGCTCCAGATCTAGCGCAGAATCTATATTAAAGATTATACACACCAATATTGCTACTTTTACTAAGATCCCTGATGTCCGCATTCAAGATTACCAGCCTTTGTAAATTACATCAGCAGTCAGACTTTCTGCATTATATTTTTTTCAACCACCAATATGGGTGTATTAAATATTTCTTAATTCACCTACGCCCTTTCTCTCCATCTTGGCTCATGCTTTGCTATGTGATGAGAAAAATGCCGCCAAGGCCAAGCCCCCTATAAACCTTTTAGGATTACTGCACAGTTTTAATAGTGTGTTTAATATTTAAATATATTAAATGGATGGAATGATATAGTATGAAGCTTGTTATTTTAGTTGAGCTCTTCACAACCAATTTGAGTATTTCTTCAACGCTAGACAAGTTTTAAGGCTTTTCCTTATGATATTTGAAGATACTTGAAGATATTCCAGACAAGAGGTAAAACTATCTCTTCAACCCTTCTCTAAAATTGGCGACCTCTGGACTAAGAAAATTTTACCTTTGGCTCTTCCTCTTAAGTAATTGTTAAACATCTGGACAAGGGAAACCCTAGCCCTCCAACTCTAACTCCAAGAGTTGAAAAATGACAAATAGATAAAAGAAAACTATCTCTTTTACTCAAATCACAAGAGCATACAATATAAATTGCAAACTATTTAGATGTTATTCCAAGTTAACTGTATACTGCTTCTTTATAAGATAAAAACTCAAGGGATATATATGAATTTGGCGTTAAACTTTTCTGTTGGTGCCCCAACAAGAATGACATCCGACACCAATAAATTAACCTTTAGGGGTCATCCAAAGTGATTACTTCATCCATCTAGTCAAATCCCCCGCTGACTAGAAAATGACCCCTCTTGGGTTAAATATTTGAAGAGCATTTTCCAACGCCTTCATTAGACCACAGCGGATTATCCTTATTTAAGCTATCAACCTGCTTAGGTTTGGGATCTTTTATTATTTGACAGCAGGTCACGTTTCCTATTAGGCTAACCCATCAGTTGCTGCTAACTTAAGCGTTGTCAATGCTCAGCGAGTGCCAGTAAACCCTTATTGGTGACAAACTCAAATCAAATAAATAAAAAATAATTTAATTATGACTTGTTTAATCAATAATCATTCACGTGTAAACATTATTGAGGATCCTTTCAACAGAACATTAGTAATCTGGTGGAATCAAATCCTGACAAATCATTTAATATTCAAACAAGAATAAAACCAATAATAGATACCATATTATATGATAACTCCTGCATCCACTTTGGATTTTCTTATATTAAATCACCTTATAGGATAAAGCAGATAAAATACTATTAATTAATAATTAGGATGATTTGATCATTATAACTTTTTAACACATCCCAGTGATTGACCAGATTATCTAATGAAGATAGAGTTTCAGAGGCATACTCCACCTTATTCTAGGGCCTGAATCAGTCATTATGGTTCAAAATCAAATTTTGGCAGAGCTAAATCTTTTTTCATTGCATAAGAATCTCTTTACCATTCTCCACACTGTTTCCTCTTTGTCTTGTTTTTAAGCCGCCTCCTATAAGCGTAGTTCCACAGCTCCATGCTGCACCAGGATACTTCAGTCAACCTCACTGATATAATTTTCTTAAGTGCCTGTCACCTCCAAGGTTGGGATTCTTATGAATTCACTCTGTATAAGGTCCTTCTTGATATATCTTGCCTTTAAATTTCTTAACGCCTATATTCCCCCAGGTTGGTCTCTTCTTTTTGATCTGAGCAGACCTTCAACTCTCTCTCCTCAATCCTCTTTACAGTGAACCCAGTTTCAACATGAGCTGGTCCTACCAAACGTTCACGCTCTTTTACAATACTTTCATTGTAGACCATCCCTCTTTTTTAACGCAAAACTACAGAAGGTTGGAACACCACCAGATACTCTTGATTGTGGAAACCTCAAATTATTTTATACAATAAATTTATTTGTTTTTTTAATTTTTATCAAGGATAGTTCTCTTATTAATTAAATTATTTGAGGTGGGTTGACCTTGGGACAAATATACCACACTGAGAATGTTTTCTAGCCAGTACAGGTTTTTAACTCAAAACCTGCACTAGGGGTGGAAGCAGTTCTGCCCGCTTGGCTAACCACCCTTGAATATTTTCATATTGATAAATATAAAATTTTATTTATTTTATCTTTTTTTCCATGTTTTTTATCTTTTTGTTATCTTTTATACTTTTTCTTTTAAGATTTAATACTTTAAGCCTTTTCTATGGATCTGATCTCTATATAAACATCAGTAATGTTTACAGAATATAGGCATCTACTACCATCTTGGCAATAATTTCAAATGGACCTAAACATAGGATGTAAATTTGTTTCTTTTCCTAGTCCATGGGTCTCACATTTGGCTACCCTATTTTCCAAATGGTACACTTTGAGTTCTAATTGGCTTTGATTGTCCTGCTTCTTTGAACTATTTTTTTGATGTCATTTCAAATGCTTGTAATTGTTTTTGAACATATTGTTTGCCAGTTGGGTTAAATATCTCTCTTAGTTTATCCCAAAGCTGGTTCTATGTCATGGCTTGATGATGTGATTGAGGAAACCAACTGTAATGAAAAAGCTTGTCGTTAAAAAACCAAAAAGGTTAAGTTATCAGTTCTCTCTGACCTCAAACATAACCTGGACCAACTCTGGGTTCAGGAGAGATGTGATCAGGTTGGTCCTGTGGACGTGCGTGATAAACAGCCCTACGTTACATTAAGGGCATTAAAGTGCACTAGCTAAATCACTAAAAATGATGGTTGGGAAAGTTGCTCAGTGAGTGGGGTTTTAATACCTGACTGATTTTCAATATTTCTAAATTGGGTCAACTTGCCTGCAAACAGTAACTAGAGTTTAGTTAATCTCGAGCTACAGTACCCTGTCCAATGGTAGGGTGCACCTATTGGGTCGCTTAGGCTTAGAACATTTCCCACAATAGATGATTCGCCTCTATTGTTTAAGTATGTTTCTATGAGACTAACTTTTCTTGTTGGTCAACTTCCTATTAAAAAGATTTCCGTTAATTTACTTTTTTAATATGGTTCCCTGGGCTAAATTGTGCGTGGACCTCCTCAAGGACGTCTCTAAAAACGTAGGCTGTTTATCTTACCAAAAATATCTACTGTATTTGGTGCACTGCTGGGCCGCCTGGTCCCCTCCAGATCGAGGCGCCCAAGCGCTCCAAAACAGATCTCCACTTATTTATGGACTCACCTTTGAAGTCCAACCAAGTTTTGTCATATATTTGCGATATTCTACTATATACCGCGTTGTAAACCCTTGCCCTGAGCCCCTTTTGCTCCAGCATCCTCCATGGTTCTCTGTTTATAATATTATCAATGACTATTTCCTTGGCGGTGTGGCTGTGCATCCTGCACCACCTCTCAGGGAATGAGAAAGTTATAGAAACTCTATTGACATTCTACTTCTAGATATAAGATTGGTGGTAGTGAGACTCTTCATCCAAATAATGGTTTAAACAGCTTTTTCAGATGCATATGATAGCTTATATTGTAAAAAAAGGTAACTGAAATAACAGATAAGATCCTCAAGCGGAGTTTTACCCTAAAACTAATATTCTCAGTGTTGTGGCCATAGTCCCATTTACTCTCTCTAACATTTTGTTTATTTCTAGATGGTAGGAAATAGGTACCATTCCTCAGATTCTCATTAATTTGTTCAGTCTTGGGATCATATAAGATGTAAAGTTGGTTCCGTTATCACTGAGTCCATATGCAGGCATCCTTGCTGGCACACTACTTGGTCCATTATGAACCTTAAAGTGCTTGTTGCATCAACTCTTCTTTATGTCCTTAGTCTCAACCCATCTTTTTAAATGGTCTATTGCAAATTAATGTATTTTACTCCCACAGTACTAACAATTAAGGGCCCCATCACAATTATTAACACATTGTGATAAGTAAGCCCAGGGTATACTATCTGATATCCCATCACATCTTGTGGGGCTTCTGAATTTGAAATTTCATAAAATAGGCTAGATAATCCACTACATTGTAATTAATTAATTCCCAGTAATACTGATGTAGATGATCCATTGTTTTCTTAAGCCACCATGCTCTACAACTTTATGTGCGACTTATATAAGTTCAGAGCGTTCTGACAGTTTAGGTAATAAGTACCACTTTCTGCTAATTGATTTATACAAATGTCCAATATTCATCTTAGTATTTTTATTGATTTCTCAGCGCTCTTTGAATCTCCAGTGGTTCATCCCTGATATTTCCTTAGATCATTTTTTGAAATAGTTCATCTTCTTGCTAGTACATAACTTGAACAACAGGTAATTTTGATAGTCCATAAGCACTGATAAGATGCTATTGTTCTGCGTTTGATCTCAAAATTGTAGGCTTGAATCTTCAGAGTCCATTGAGATAATCAACCCTCTGGCTCTTTATGATTTTGTAACCAGAGTAGAGATGAGTGGTCAGTCACAAATTAAGGTGTGTACCTTTATTATACACTCTAAAGTGTTTGCTGGAATATCACCACAAGTTAATTACACTCTGTCACAGTTTGGTTTTCTGCCATCGTAAGTGTATGACTCATACATGCCACCTGATGATCATCCTCATTATTTACTTGACTTAAAATGGCTTTGATTACCATTAAAGATATTTTATATAAATTATAAAACACCCAATTATAATTTGGAAACTAAAGAACAGGACTAGTAACAGATATCTTATAAGCTCATTGTACGCTTCTTAGGACTCCTCATTTCATACAAATCTTTTTTCAGATTCTTTGAGTAGATGAAATAGTGGTTTGGTTACTCTGGTGAAATCTTTGATTAATTTTCAATAGTAGCTGACCAACACAATAAATACTTGTATGTCACATACACTTTTTATTATCAAATTATTTAATAGCCGTTTTTTCAGCATCTGTGGTTGTAATCTTCAAAAGTTTATCGCAAACTAAATATACAAGCTCTTTTATGAAAAATGGCATCTTCTCATCTTGTTTTTAAATCTGATGTTGCTAGGCATTTATACACTTCCTCTAAGTCTTTCAGGTGGTCAGTAAATCTCCTACTGAAAACATTGATACCAACCATTTACACCAAAACACAAGACAACTTTAGGTCATTCAAAATGTAATCCATTGATCTTTAGAAGGTATCCACCGCGTTACTAGCCCATGAGGCATTCTTGTCGCTGTTGTAATCCTTATTTGGTAAAATTGCACACTTCTTTTGGTCTTCTTTTATATTGTCTATCTGCCAGTACCTTGAGATCAAATCCATTGCCAAAAAAACTTTTCTTCCATAGAGAATCAAATGTGTCATCTATCCTCAGAATCAATACAAATCCTTCTTAATAATTTCTTTAACTGGTAATAATTAATCAACACTAAATTTGATCCATCCTTTTTCTTCACTATAAGGATAATGCTCTCCCATGGACTTATCAAAAGTACAAGGAACACATGTTTAATCAGTTTACTGATTTCTTTGTTGACTACTGCTTCAGTAGCCTTAAATTGGCTTATGAGTCAAACATATTTGCAGGTATTCCTTATTATCAACCTTATGAATCACATCTTTAGTGCATCCAAGTTCATGATCATCCTGAGCAAGTATCACATGGTATTTAAAACATAACTATAGCACTTCCTCCTGCTGATGCTCTTTTAACCCTACAGGTACCTCTCAATTGACCAGTACATTGTATTTGGTAACGTCCACTGGTAATCCCATCTCTGCTAACATTCCAAAGTCATGACACTCTGATTTTAGCCATTAGGATTTTATGCACATGTGCAATAGTTTGATTTTTCTCCAAGTAATCAGTTTTTTATATTGGCCAGTAAAACTTGAATTTCACTGTGGCCTGGCATTATAATTCCTGGAGCTACTCAAGGCTCCAATTTGGATTTTTTTTCCATGTCTTGAGGACTTCAACATATAATTTTTTACAATTTCTAATGTTAACCCTGAGTTAGAAATTAATGCATTACTGGAAGAATGGTATTTGTCATTTTTGTTTTTAATGGTATCCCATAGTTTTGAGAGTAGCTTTTGGCATTCCCTGATTTTCTCTCAACCAACTTGGAAGAGTTTATTCCATCATTATAAATTAGCTTACAAATTTATTTTTCTTTATCAGTGGAGTTTCTCCTCTCTGCTGATATACCAGGGACATCGGTTGTCCTAATATTGTTATGACATTCTCCTTGAAATTGCATTTGTACCAATCTAGGAACTCCATTCCAATGAGGATGTCATTATTTAATTTGCCAATACTATGACAGGAGCTGATACCAACAGCTATCCAAACTGAAGAGACAGTGCACTGTACGCCCCACAGGATGTTGTAGTATCCAGTCTGGTGATTCCATATTCTTTCTGGTGCTCCAAATCTAGCAAAATCTTCATACACTTCAAAACTTGGTTGAAATAATATTAATGGATGCTCTGCTATCAATTATTACTCATACTTTTATTTTTTTGACAATAATGTCCACATATGTACACTCAGATTATTATAGGGTGTTTAATGATTAAACATGGCATTACTTACTGAATCTAGGTATGAATTAATTGTGTGGATAAATTATTGAAGGATTCCTTGATCGCACTAATAGGGAGAGAAATATCGCATTGTTATGTTTTATCTTGGCATTTTTTGGTGCTTTCAGCAGTTCTTACTTTTCAACTAACTGATGGGCAAAAGCTAAAGACTTCTTCTACGATTTTGGTGTCTATCCCATTCACATTTGCTTGTGTGTGATTTCATTTATGCCCAAATTAATCACTTGATAGAGCAGATCAAGTGTATCTTCATCTATGAATAGATCAGAAATATCCAATTCATCTGTATTAATGTCAGGAGGAACAAAATTAATTAAAGTGCTTAATTAACTAGATCTAGACTGCTGGCTCTTTTCCTAGATCCTGCTCAGTTTCCTTCTCCTAAGTCTGATCCATATTTATTTGTTCTTTAATCTTCTTGCTCTAACATTGAGCGACCAAATGTCTGGGTTCTCACGTTTGTGGTGGCAGGTTCAAGTTTTATCTTCCCTTCTCGTTCCTTTATGCTTGATTCACATTACTAATCAATTATGTAATTCCTTGTTAGGCTAGAAGACTTCACTGTATTCTGACTATTGGAGGAATTGATTTGAAGGTTTTGTAAGTTTCTAAATGTTGCTCTTAGCACCTAGAGATACAACGCTATCTGTGATGTGGAAGTTTGGTTTGCAAACACCAAAACATAGTGCGGCGCAATTCTCTGTGGGGCCAAAGCGCCATTTTAATTGCTACATGTGAAGCAAAGTCCAACAAAATTTTCATGACCACCAGGATTTGTGCTTCCCTGTAAAATTGTTCTGTGAAAGTAGCTAATGTTTCGTCCTTCTTGAAATAAGTTTCCCATAAACTCTTGCTTACAGTTATCCATCCGCTCAGATCTATCAAGCTTGTTCATGATTGCATCTTTGGTGCCGCTGTACAACCAATTATCCCTATTAAAATAAACAACATCAGGTTTTGCCAATCTTTGTCTAAGCAGTTCATCACTATTACTGCTTTTTGTCAGTCTCTATAACTAGACAATATCATTTCAAATAGGCAGAAATACGCCAGAGCGTTATTCCACTGAAGTATAAGATTTTTGGCATTTTATAAATTTCTTCTATCAATTTATGGCAGAAGGTATCTTCTGGCGACTTAATTAATTCTAAGGGTGTTTTTTAGGGGTTGTCTCAAAATTGCAATGAAAGCACCGGCATATCTTTTATGGGTGGTACTTTCCCAGCTGAATTTTTGTTTATCTCATTGTTGGCTTCATCAACCCCACCTGAGCACGTCTCACTTGTGAATTTTTAGCTCTTACAAGTGCTAGAATCTGCACTATATCCTTTTAATCTAGCAGAAGCATTCTCCATTCACTTCTCTGTCAGGCTTTTGAAACAGTAACTCTTTACTTACTTCAGTCTCCTTTCACTTCAATGAGGTGACTTTTTCATAAAGTTTGTTGTTGACCTTTGTGACTTGTTCTATTTTTTCCTTTAATTAGTTACTAATTCATATAAGGTCTTGGATTTGTTAAAAAATATTTAAGGTGAATTGACCTTAAAACAAATATAACACATTAAGAATTTTTTATCAGTACAGGTTTTGA
The DNA here is from genome assembly GCA_022478985.1 of Massospora cicadina. Taxonomy (NCBI): domain Eukaryota; kingdom Fungi; phylum Entomophthoromycota; class Entomophthoromycetes; order Entomophthorales; family Entomophthoraceae; genus Massospora; species Massospora cicadina. The sequence goes on along the minus strand of JAKSZP010008073.1, from coordinate 88,641 downwards.
ACTCAAAACCTGCACCAGGGTGGAAGCAGTTTTATCTGCCAGTCTAACCACCATTAGGTCTTGGATCTGTCTATGATGCCTATTTCAGCATAATCTTATTCACTGTTTTCTTTTGTCCGCACTTTACAAAGTTTTATTTATTGCATAACATTGGGTTAAACTTCTGATGTAACGTTTGGCTCAAAAGCTCACTACTACTGTAGTGAGCACCAAATGTACACTTTTTGAGGATTAATGCACAGGTTCTAGGTGTGTGTTTAATAGATTGTTGAAATATTAAATGGATGGGTTGATATCATTATGAGCACTATTATCTTAGTTGAGCTCTTCACAACCAATTTAAGTATTTCTTCAACGCTAGACAGTGTTAACGCTCTTCCTTATGATATTTGAAGGTACATGAAGATATTCCAGACAAGAGGAAAAACTATCTATAAACTCCTTCTCTAAAATTGGCAACCTCTGGACCAAGGGAATTTTCCCTTTGTTGGATATTTGCCTACTAGGCTCCAGAATAAGAATGTTGTGGGTGAAATTTGGCTGAATAGAGGAAATTTCAGGCAATTATATGTCCATGACAAGGAGAAACTTGAATTTAATAATAATAGTAGTAGTAGTAGTAATTTAGTTGGCCAAAAGACCCTGTTCAATTCTTGATGGAACCCCACAAAGTGGGGTAACATGATTTTGATTCCTCTCCAGGCAAATAATTCAATAACTAATAATCAGATTACTCTGAACATAAAGTGAACCATAGGGAATTCATTGGACGGTACTTCCACAGCCATGCCAGGTCCATTCAAGCACCTACAAAGGGGCCACCCCCTTTTATAAGTGTGGTAGGGGTCCCCTAAGATAATATTTACGTGAATGGGGATTGGATGAAATATATCAAGTTATTGTCTCATTGGTATGTCTTGGCCAATAGTGATTCCCCACCCATTGTTCTGTCAAAGAGATGTGAGTTTGTCAAGCATCAATAGGCTAAAATCTCATATTACCTAATTCAGAATTCCTCAAGCTATTTGAATGTCAGGCCTCGACGCTATAAATACATATCAATTTATTATAAGAAATTAACTCTTTTACCCCTGTGCGTCCCATAATAGAAAACCCTTAAGCCAAAAATCTCTTATATTATTTAAATTGAATTCATATAACTAGTGAGACATGCTCCTCACTTATATTGTTGAATTAAAGGCTACCAGCACCAGCAAGCCTTTTCCCAACCCTTAAATTCAACAAGTGGTGCTCACTACAGGGGGACCTGTACACCACAAAAACGTTAGAATAATGGAGGCTGTTGGGGGTGGTAACCCTTCTAGACTTTCCGCTGACATCAACCCTAGGCTAGCACTTATGGAACAACAGCTATCCAGTGCTTTGTCTCGCCTTAAATGGCTCAAGAGGCACCTAAATCAACGGCCACTTATACAAAGTCCCCTCTGCGAGACAAATCACAAATGGCGATGACAGTATTGCCTCCTTCCTCTATGTTTATGATCTGCGATGGAAGGAGAAACTGACCAACAAAAAATCCAGTACAATCTTCCCTTCTTAAACCGTTTAGCTCAAGAAATAATTGTCCCCACAATGGTCATCCTCAGCACTTGGGCGGAGGTTAGGAAAGCGCTTATTGATGAGTTTGGCTCTAAACAGAGTTTGTAATGGCAGAAACAGGACTTTATGTGCCTTAATTTTCAAGAGAAAGAATCAATTACCTCTTTTGTTGAGCGCTTCTATACAAAAGCTCAACCTCTATTACTTGCCAAAATGCTCTCTCTTGATGATTCAATTACAGCTAGATTGGCTGGTTTAGCATCTCATCCCTCCCTGGGTATGCATCTCTCTTCCATAAAGCACACTTTCACAACTGTATGAGATATCAAGGAGGCCTTATTGGCAGTTGCTGATATCTATGAGCTTGACCCTACCCAAGGATGTTTGAGTCAAGCAGCTGCGCCGATTAATTTAGCTTCTACTACATCTGTTACCCTTTGGAAACCTGCTCTTGCGAAGTTGCCAGAACAAACGGTTTTTCTTACCTATAACATTAAGCAGATGGTAATGGCTGTGACAGGGCAGTGCTCCCTTTCATCTTCAGTTCAAAATTCTCAGTCGGCGAAAGCAGTCATCCCTTTGCCTTGCCTATCTTATTCTTCAGAGCGGCCTTCTCAAGTGGTTTCAAAGCCTGCTCCTCAGCTAAAACCCCTTTCTCATGTCCTAATCACTCCCACTAAGAATGGGTTTAATGACCAGATCACAAAAGCTAAACCTCCTGTTTCACAAAAGCACTCATCTACTGAATAACCAAAAGCTATTGATGACAAAGTATTTACCTCTCCAGTGCTATCCCCTTCAATCTCTCATTCAGCTAACTTTAGTCTGAATCCTATCTCCTTGAGGCAGCACTAACCCTCTGCTTTGAAAATCGGAACTTAAGTTGTTGCAGTTCAAATGCCTCCCTCAAAAGTTAATAAGGTGGATGAACAACCCCAGGACTTATCATCCCATAAGGGAAGGGCGGAACCTACCCCACCTCCTATGGGCTCCCTAATATGCATTGATATCCCCTCTGATGACAAGTCTGAGGGGGTGATAAAGATGTTGGTCATTACGTTTTAGGAGTCCCAGGTGAATTGGAGGTACCTGATTGATTGAACCCAGAGAGAGTAAATTGTGCTAAGATCCCTTTGTCATACTTATCTTCAGCAAGTGATAAGGGGCTTCAAGATTATTTACACTGCTAATGACGCAGATATGCTCATTGCCACGTTTCTCTGATCTACCCAAAGTGTGCTTACCATGCAGACTATCCAGGAGAAATACTTTGAAACTTCAAACGCCTTGTCTTCACTTTTTATCTAAAAGAGGTCCTTGCTCTTCCCCCTCCTTGGGTGGTACTCTAACTAAAGTAGATGTCGTTGTTAATGTAGTGCGGGTTAAAGCTACCCTTGACACTGGGTCCCCAGTGAACGTTGTTTCAACAAAGCTCATAGAGTAAAATAAGCTGGCCCCTGACCTTGACTACACCCAAGAGTTTGGAACGGCGGGACCATTCAGCATCCACGCTATTGGAGCCTAGGCTTCTCTGCACATACAGTTTTGGAAGCTTCTCTTGTCAGCTCCAGCAGTGGCTTTGACTAATATTACCTACGATTTACTCATTGGAATCTAATTTATGCTTGAACACGAAGGCGTTATTAATTGAAGCAGGGCTATATCTCCCTGCTTAACTATGAGATTTCTCTGATTCTGTCTAATGATGAGCTCAATAAAAAGGATTATTTTTGCACAGTTGAGTATACCTCCCCCGCTTTATCCTTTCATTAGACCACGGCAGGACGGCATGAAAAGCTGTTGCCTCCCTCAGTGGATGCCTGGGATGGTATCCCTTTCTATGCTTCTGAAGAGGTAGTCATTAAGGCTGAGGAATTAAAGGATAATTGACATGAAGATTACCATTAAAATTCCCCACAACTGCCTATTGCACCTCATCATCATAAATGGAGTTAGTCCTTTTTAGTCCAATGTTTTGCAAGGCGTGTTATATCCCGCCTATCATCAGCCTATTAACCTTTTTCTGGGAAATCCCATCAAGAAGTATATGGTGGTAAAAAAGCATCAGGAGATTGAAAGAGACCTGTTGATACCCATTGAGGACATCAAGCAAGTCCACTGTATTAGGTCTATGGCATATATGGGCTTACCTGCCGACCCTTCCATATGCACCATACCTTCTGTTCAGATCTCCAATGAACTAGCCCCAGCTGGATTGGATAAAGTCCACTCCCTACTCGAGGTCTGCAGCGACATTTTCTCCAAATATGACAGCGACTGTAGGCATATGAAGGGGTGGATACATACAATTGATGTTGGTGATGCTAAACCTGTTCGCTCCAAGACCTACTGCAAATCAAAAGTTGAGGAGCTGTAGATGCAGACGGAGCTCAAACAACTGCTGGATGCTGAATTGCTGGTGCCGTCACAAAGCCCTTGGTTCTCCCCACTTTTATTAATAAATAAGAAAAATGGAGGTCACAGGTAGTGATGGACTACCGCAAATTAAACAACCTCACCAAGAAGGATAGTTACCTTATCCCTCGTATTGATGACGCTCTGGCTCAACTCTCTGGGTTTAAATATTTCTCCGCCATGGACCTGGCTAACAGTTATTGGCAAATGGACCTTTCTCCACAAGACCAGGAGAAATATGCTCTACTTTGCAGTGATGGTCTCTTCCAACCTACTCATCTACTGCAAGGGCTGTACAACGCACCCGCCACTTTCTAGCGAGCAATGGATCATATCATGAAGGATCTAAAATTAGGCTGCGACATGATCTACCTCGATGATACTCCAGTCTTCTCTAAGACTTTTCAATTAACACATCGCACATCTAAAGGAGGTGTTTTAAGGCTTTCAGGATTCTAATATCAAATTAAAGCCCTCTAAACGCCATTTTTCCAGAGGAAGTTGGTTTCCTTGATCACGCTATCTTCTAAGATGGGATACAACCGCTTCAAGATAAAGTTGAAGCAATCTTCAAGATTTCTGCACCAAAACCCTTTGCGACATCCAGGTATTCTTGGGTATGATGGGGTATTACCATCACTTTATACCAAAATTTGCGCAGCTTAGTGTGCCCCTCATACGGCTCTTAAATAAGAATACTCCCTTCCATTGAGGTGTGGAACAATAAACCACCTTTGATACCCTGAAGGCGCTGTTACAAAAAAGACCAAAACTCCACCACCCTGACTACAGCAAACCCTTTATGTTGTTCAAGGATTCCGTTGATTAAGCTGTTGGAGCTATCTTAGCTCATTTGGACGAGCATGAAGTCAATAACCACATGTCTTACTTTAGAAAAATGCTTTCAAAAGCTGAGCGTAATTATAGCATCACAGAAAAGGAGTGCTTGGATGTCCAACTTGCTGTCAAACACTACCACCCATTCTTATATGGTACTCCCTTCAAATTAATCAAGGACCACGCTTCATTGAAGTGATTACAAAATATGAAAGATGCACTGGGCGGTTGGCTCGCTGGGCTTTTTGAGCTCCATATTGGTGATATGACCATTGAGCACCTGAGCTCAGACATTCCTTATGGAAGTTGATGGGCTGATGCGGCTGTCTGTCCTTCACCTTGACAATAGCGAAGCTGAGCGGTTACATGACCTCCTATTGACTCCTGAAGCATGGGCTGATGAATATGAACCAGTACAGAAGATGCTCGCTTGGCACTCCCACAATATGAAGGTGAAGAATGGAAAATTGTATAAGAAAGTAGGAGTAAATTGGTTGCCCTTTTCGGCCATCTGAGCGAGTGCCTGTCATTTTAGAGTCGCACACTCTCATGGGCATGGCGGAGTATTCAAAACCTACAAGTGGATAAAAGAGTGGTACTATTGGGATGGCATCATGGAAACCATAACTGAAGTCTTGGATGCATTTCTGACCTGTAAAAAACAAACAAGCTTCAAGGCCCGTTATCAGTATCAGCCTACGACGCCTCAACAACCCTTCCACACCATAAGTTTGGATGTGGTAGGTCTTTTCCTTCAAACTACAGGTGGAAACCGCTATAGCTTGGTTTGTATTGATATTTTTAACCAAGTGGGTTGAAGCTGTTTCTCTTCCCGCTCAAACTGCTAAAGCTACGGCTACCCTCTTACACCAGTACATCTTCACCTGGCATGGGTGCCCCAGGTCCTCCTATGTGACAATGATTAAAGCTTTACTTCCTGAGTGGTAAAGCTTCTCACCACTTCTATAGGAGCTCAACAACTCGGCTCAGCCCCATATAACCCATTCACAAATGTTGCAGTAGAAAGAGTTAAAAAGACCCTGGTCTCAATATTACACAAAATGGCCACTTCTGACCCTCTCCACTGGGATCTTTATTTGCCCAGTGTACTCATGGCCTACCATGTTAGCTACCATTGCATCCTTAATATCTCCCCTTTTCATGTGTTATATGGGCGAGAACTGGGGGTGCTAGCACTATTAGCTAAGAATATTTTCTCCGATTGGACTGATTTGAAACAAGTCATAAATAAGCTGGTTCAACACTAACCAATTACAATCAGTGGCCATGTTTAACTTAGCCAAGACTGTTAACAAAGAAGGCCAAGCCACAAATGAGCTCAGGGCCCCTATTCCCTCGTTTCAAGTATCTGAATTGGTACTCTAATACCATAACTGAATCACCCCAAGAAGCGAAAAACTTGGCTCTATCTGGGAAGGGCCATTCTCAGGCACATACAAGCGAGGGGATGAGTATTTTATCAAATCCCTTTCCTCCAGAGTCACCATTAACTGAGTTCATGGCCGCTTCCTTCATCCCTATTCACCCCTAACATTATTGAGGGGAGTAATGTCAGATATTTGCCTCCTAGGCTCCAGAATAAGAAGGTTGTGTGTGAAATTCAGCTGAATAGATGAATGTTAGGCATATATAAGTCCACGACAAGGAGAAATTTAAATTTGATAATAATAGTAACCTAGCTGGCCAAAAGACCCTGGCTGATTCTTGGTGGAACCCCACAAGTCAGGGTAACATGATTTCGACTCCTCTCCAGGCAAATAAATCAATAACCAGTAATCAGATTAACCTGACCACAAAGTGGACCATGGTGCATGCTTTGGACGGTGCTTCCCCCAACCATGCCTAGATCCATTCAAGCACCTATGCAGGGGCCGCCCCCTTTTATAGGCGTGGTGGGGGTCCCCCAAGTGATCATTTTTCTCAGATGAGGATTGGCTTGAATACATCGTCATTACCTCATGGGTACTTCTTGGCTAAAAGTAGATTCCCAACCCATCGTTCCATTAAAGATATGTGAGTTTGCAAACCTTAATAGGTTAAAATCGTATATTACCTAATTCAGAATTCCCCAAGATATTTGAACGTCAAGCCTTGACGCTTTAAATAATCATATTAATTTATTATATGGGATTCACTCTTTTACCCCTGCGCGTCCATATTAAAACCCATAAAACCAAAAAACTCTTTATTTACTTATTTTATTTATTATCTTATAACTGGTGAGTCATGATCTTCACTTATATTGTTGGATTTGAGGCTACCAGCACAAGCAAGCCTTTTCCCAACCCTCAAATCCAACACCCTTTGACTCTTCCTCTTGAGTAATTGAGAACCACCTGGACATGGGAAACCCTAGCCCTCCAACTCTACCCCGAGAGTTGGCAAATGATAAATAGATAAGAGAAAACTATCTTTTCACACTCTAATTATAAGAACATACAATATAGATTTTAAACCTATATACTTGTTATTCCAAGTGAACTGTGTACTTCTTTATTAAATAGACTATTTAAAGACTTTTATAAGGAATCTGGCGCCCAACTTTTCTGTTGGTACCCCAACAGGAATCGCATCCATAACTAATAAATTTTTCCCTTAGGAGTCATCAAAAATGATAAAACTTCATATGTCTAATCAAATATCCCGCTAATTAGAACATGACCCCTTGAAACTCTCTTTCCACTCAGCATAACTTTCTGAGAAAATCTTATGAAAAAAAGAAGAAGCAAATTTCAATTGCCCGCTGTAGTTTTGCTTCGATGCCCTCAGATTTCCCACCAGCTGCTCCAGTATGGGGAAGTGGTGAAACTCCCCCCATCATTTTCCATCTGGCAGGAAAATGCGCTCAGACTGTCTTGCCCAGTCATACCAAACCCTTGGGATGATTCGTTCCACCTAAGGATCTTGACATCCACCTTGCTCATACCCAAGCGGTGCCTCATTGCCCCCTGGTGCTCCCCTGATGCAATATGCATTTTGGCCTTAGGGTCAATTATGGGAAACTTTTCCTTTACCATGACCAAGCCATCATCAAAATGGCTCATGCGGTGATGACTCCCACAGTTTCATTAATTTCCACCCTATAAAGGGTATTTTGATCTCAGCTTCACCTGTGAAGATGACGCTGCCACTGTGACAACTTTGCCCCTGGTTTTCAAGGGTACCCCTATCCCCATGATTCAAACCGAGCTCCCAGCGGATACCACTTTGGTGGTTCAGTTTGCTGGTTTTCCCGCCCAACTCCCCCTGCGATGCTCCACCAAGAGCGGATGGACAGTTTGGCAGCTTATGGCTCCAACCCCATCTTACAATTTGTGGTCCCAAATGGGGCCACACGCCTCGCTGGGCCTCAAGCGTATGCCATGATCAGTCCTGAATTTAATAATATTGCCTTGTCAATTCCCTCTCATGCTGTTATTCCCTCTGCCCCAAGACCATCCATTCTAGGCCTACATCAAGGTGGGTGGACAATATGTCCGTCCTGTTTTGAGTTAGACCACTCAGAATGTAAGTGCCCATCCTTAGCTGCTTCTACCAGCTCTGATTTTTTGTCCACTGTCTTCCTATTCACCACTCACCCTGCACCAGTTTCAGTATGGGGTATGATCCTATCTTCCCCTCCCCAAATCCTGTTGCTTCAGCCATGCCCTCAGCTACCAATCAGCCTCCTCCTCGCCCAAGTGCCACAAACTATCCCTCCAATCAAGCACCAGTTTGGACATAGTTCACTCCCATGCATCCTCCAATGAGCCAACCAAATCTCAGGCATATGCCAATTCCCCCAACTTAATTCAACCAAAATCCTTGGGATCCATTGACTGAAATTGATGAGTCTGGGAATATTATTGAAGACCCCACTATCCAACTTGAGCAGTTTGGCTATCTTGACCACAGCGCTAAGATACCCCCTCATTTATTTCCCCCAGAAAAATGCTGAAACGTTCTTTGGTGACCAGCAGCTGGCTGTTGAAGCAATGGCTAAGCCAGATTGTCATCCTCTCTGCAAAGCTGACACCAAATTAGTGGCGATGCTCGCAGGAGGAATCCCTCCTCCCATTATCCCCTCCACCAACATATGCTCTAAAAAATATGTTGATAAAATGAACAAAGCCGCCTATGATGCCATCCAGCACGTGGCGGTGGTAGTGCTGAATCCTAAAGCCAATATCACCCACGCCAATATCGCTATTTTTGTGAAGCTCCCTGACACATGCATGAAAGCTGAAAGCGCTTTGAAAAATTATATTGTCTCTCTTATAGTCAACTGCTGTCTTAATGCTACCCTGATCATCAGAAATTTCTCTCCACATCCCACTGATGCCCCAACGCCCTTGCTCTCCACCGTAGCCTGTTCCTTTCTTTGGGGTGAAGATGCCGCTGAGAATGATCCCCCTGATCCTCCTCCCCTTCCACCATGATGGGATAAGCAGTTCCTGCTGTCCCACCTGGTTTATTGTTTTTGCATATTGTGTCATCCGCTTTTTTTGGGCAGTTTGTTCATTTTGTTAGGTGAATATTTATTTGTTTGCTCTTTAAGTTTTAGTAATGTATGTCCCCTAGTCAGCTTATCTCAGTTAAATAAAATATAACATGACCCCTCTTGTGTAAATATCTGAAGTGCATATCTCAATGCCTTCACTCAACCCCAGCAGTAGATCCCTACTAGGTTTACAACATGATTTTGTAATAGAACCTCCTACCCATTAACTGCAGATCGCGTTGCCTATTAGGCTAACCCACACTTTGCTGACTACTAAAGCGTTACCAATGCTCAGCATCTGCCAATAAGCCTTTATTATTCAGCAAATAAACACTGACAAAATAATGCTAGATAAGTTAATTATTAAATTGTTAAAGTAATAGTTGAACCACTTGTAAACACTGTTGGGGATTCTCTTTGATACTTCAGCAATAAACTGAATAAGTACCAGGAAATTAAATTATTTCTGATAAAGAATTAAGACAAACAATAGTTAATCTATTTAACAATAACTCCCACATCCACTTTGGGTTTTCTTATAATCAATCCCCTCAGCAGATAAAGCAGATAATATATTATAATCAATTAAGATGGATGATCTGGTAATTATAATCCTAACACCCTCTATCACTCTATTTCCAAAAAAGTTAGATTGTGGTTCTCCAATTTCCCACCTGGCTGGTTTGCTTTTATTTTGAAATGCTCAACTGTAAATTCAAGTTCATTTTTAGGTTTTTTAATTTTTTGCTCTTTATGCAGTCAGTAATGTCTGTCCCCTGGTAGGCCTACCACAAATAAACATAGTCAATGTTTTATCATGCCTAAGGGCTGAAGTTAACTCCACCATTAAATTATAAAGCGCTGAGTAATTTTCCTTTGTAATGCTAAATTCATGATTAAAAAAATTCTTGATACACAGTGCATTCAAAAAGTTCTTGGACTAACGTTTTAAAGACACAGCTTTACAAATAAATAAACTTTCTTTTATCATACTTTAACTTACAACCTTTCCCTCTCTATACATATTTATATTGCTAAAACAATTGTTGAAAGGTATGCACATAGTTCCTATTTTGTATAACCATGTTTAAAACAGCTGTCACATTCTTCTGAATTGTCTCTACTTTATCAAAAGGATGAACCTTCAGTGCCGCCTTCAGATTAGAGAACAGAAAGAAGTCAGACAGAGCCAAATCTGGTGAATAGGGTGGATAATTATAATCTGAAGGTGGCACTGAAAGTTCATCCTTTTGATAAAGTAGAGACAATTCAGAAGAATGTGACAGCTGGTTTAAACATGGTTATACAAACTAGGAACTATTTGCATACCTTTTAACAATTTTTTAGCGATATAAATATGTATAGAGTGGGAAAGGTTGTAAATTTAAATTATGATAAAAGAAATTATATTTATTTGTAAAGTTGTGTCTTTAAAACGTTAGTCCAGAACTTTTTGAATGCACTGTGTAAGTCACCCTGGTAAGCTCCACTGTCCAGTGAGATATAAAAGAATGCCAAAATCAACTTTATTATCATCTACATATTAAGTAATGAGGTTATATTTAATATCAAGCTAACCTATATACCCCAATAACAGCCTCTTGTCTACAATTAGTCTTACTATCTGTTGGCTTCCTAATGGCAGATATGGAAACCACTTAAATGTGTTACCATCATTGATCTCAATCCAGCCTTTGATGTTTTGTGATTCTTTAACTCTGAACCTAAACTATGCCATTACCTCCTAAATTCCTGAATATACTTCCTCCTTTACATGGTATGCGCCTATCACTCATTGTAAATCCGTATCTCCATAGTACTTTAGTTAATAAAGAAATTTTACTAATAGAGTACTTCTTGCTCCCCTATCTTTTATATACAGTAAAAGACGTTGTTCCTAACATAGAGTTCTACTATACCAGGAATGTAGTCAAATAGGTATCATATAGCTCTATCAAATGATATTCAATTGCTTAATTGTTTCAGAGGACAGATATCATGCAATCAAGGAATATTGAAGGAGTTCTAAGGAGGAACTTTATTTTGTGCAGTAAGGTGCATCTGTTACACACCATACATTGTGCTCACTAAAGGAGTAGTGTGCTTGCATTAAATCAAAATAAAAACATCTAATGATCCTAATTGAATTTCTAACATAGTTCCAGGATATAAGTTTCCATCCTTGAATCATGGCTGGTAAATTGAGGAATGAGATTTATGAGCTTTGGATTTACTAATAAAACAACTGGCTATACCAGTAGAAATTGAAGATTTATTCAAAGATTAAGAATCCACCTAGAAGACTATACTCCAAATTTTTTTACATTGACCAGTACAATAATATCTTAAAACTAACCAGGAGGATTTGCTCACTGCAAGTAACAACTGAAAAGATACAGAGTGCTATTGCACATTGCAAGAGAAGCTGAAAATTAGTCTAAAATATTCTTGAACAAACCAACCCAAATGCCTTCTCGCCCAAATTGCTGCCTTGCAATGATTCTTATTAATTTTTCAACAACAAAATCAGAACAGCTGAACCAGAAGCCTCCCCTCACCTTTTGTTTTTCTGTTCCAAGGAACCTTGCTGTTATACTTATGATATTAAAACGTCTAAACTGAATGCATCCACACCCATTTCATATCCCAGCGCCAAGGCTCCTCATTGTTACAATTACATAACTAAATCAGCCAAACCATATGCCTCCAAGCCTCACACAATTCTACTGCATTAAGGCTCCTCACTATTTTATGAAGAAACAGCTAAACTGCATACCTTAGATCAATTTTGTTTTTATCAATAAGTGATGTCAATAATCCCAACAATTTTCTTGGGCCAGTGAGCTGAGGCACTTAAAATCAACTCACATTATTTTACCATATTTTTTATTCCTAAATTTTATTATTTTTCAAGTACCTTTTACTAATGTTCTGGGTTTTTATTAATGCAAAAAATTATCTCTAACCTAACTCAACACAAATCAAGATGGGTTCAAGAAGTTTACTACCTGTCCTGCTTTTTAAAATTATGCAAATCTGTGATCTTAATCTTCCACCCTATATGCGTTGGTAAACTCAAATAACCAAAATTCTTTCCCTTAATAATTTTATTTTAACCTTGAAACTGCAAATCTGACATCTTCAAATTTGATTGTTATCTACCAGTTGACGTTACAAACTTCTATATAATATAAAATTTAGAAGAAGGATTAAATGAAAACTTTCCAACTGTCTTTAAAATTTTAGTGAGGCTATAATTGATGTTCTTTGCCCCTGCTGATATGTCAACCAGGAAAAGCAACTTGACTGCTTTTCTTTTGATATTTTAACAGCTACAACTAATATGCTGATATATTCTTTATATGTATTGCATGCTTGAAGTCTCTACTACTGGAGCCAACTTTAAGCAATAATCTGCTCTAAAGTGCCATTGCTATGGTGGGTTCATTATTACAAGAGCCATACCAGTTCCATGGCCTAGACATCTCTGTGCATAATTGTTGCCCAATGCTGAGTGAATAAGTTCAACGCCTGTTGCTGTCTCATCTAAGAAAAAAATGACTGGTAAGCTCAAGTTGAAACTCACCCTGCAATGTTTGTAATGGTTATATCCACCCTCTGTGCACAGCTGACTTATGAGTTAGTAGTTTTCAGTCTCAACCGGTTCCTTATTTTCCAGGTATTGTCAGAATTTTAAAGTAGCTATACTCTACCACTCCTGCTTTAGCCAACATAGCCTTCAACTGCCACTCAGCTCTCACAGACTTTGTTCCTCTTTTTGCATTAGATCCTGCTGCCGCCATTCCTGAAGATATCATTAGTGCCCTGAATGTTCACTTCCATCTCCACACTCATGCTTCAGCCCCTCAAAGTTGTTACCCCTCACTTGATTATTTTGCTTGTATGCACAAAATGGCTTATGTATGCTTCCAATCTCCATTGCCTCCTGAATGATCCTCGGCTTAAGAACCTTTTCCTAGGCAATTTAGACTATGACCTTTGACAAAAATTGCAGTTTTCTTTGCCTGTATGATACACTTCTCAATGTTGCTAGTCCACCTTATCAGCTCATTTACCACAAAACTGACCCGCCCTTCCAACTATTTTATTGATGATGACGCCATTGGCGCCTTGTTCTTAGGGTTTATTGAGGGCGCCGTCCTTACTCTCTATCTTAGCACCACATTTTTGTGCGCATCTTCATTGGCAAGTTCATTTGGGGTGTTACTGACCCACATGACACACCATCTTCTCTCTGAGCTCTCCCCACCCATTATGTTCCACCTGCCACCCAGCATTACCATTGTCTTCCCTGGACGTGGATTTTTTGTTCAATTCACTCAACTTGGAAATGTCACAGAACATGACCTTGTGACTAAGTATTAGAATTTCACCACAGCTTTGCACCTCCTAAGGCGCTTCGCTCTTCCAGAAGAAACATTCTAGCAGGACTTATCAGCGCCTGCTCTGATACCACTTGCTATGTCACAATACATTCCCTATGCACCTTCTTCTTAACTGTCTCAACATCTCAGCCAACCATTAATTAGCTTTAACCATCTTGTTTAGCTCACCAATAATACATTCTTGCACAATATCAGAGCTTTATACTGCAAACTGAGCGGCGAAATGGGCAAAGCCAGGATCATATACGTTCAGTATAATAAGCCTTCAAGGCTGACATCCTCTAAAACCAACATCATAGCCCTGGTTATGTGGCTTTTACCAAGAGCCTTAGATGGGTTTCTGATCCTGAAAGCCATGATAGCTGTTGCTATTTTGTCTACCAACCATCTAATTGCTTATGTTATTGAATTAATTGTTTATTTATCTAATAATTAGATAAGAGGATTCAATCAATCTGGCAGTTACACTGATGACAATTAAGAAATTTATTTTCTAATAATGTAATGGATGAGTTTGTCTCATTCGTTACATTCTGACTCAGATTCAGATTTTTTGAATCTGAGTTGGAGCGATTTTAAAAATGTTTTTTGATTTGTTTTTATAATAAAAATGATTTTGATTTGGTCATTATGGGCGTTGGGTTATGCCTCGCCTGAGTTGTAGATTAGGCTTGTGTGAGCCTAATCAATAGCTCAGGTGAGGCCCCCAAAGCGCTGCCTTTATAAGGCGCGCCTGGCTATTTCAAAGTTCACTTTGGAATATTCACCCTAGCATGTCCCTTTCCTGGGGAGCATTATCAGTTGCTCCTCAGATGAGCTCTGGTTGGCGGGTTGTTTTTATTTTCCAGAATGAAATAAAGGTTGTTTCAGGGTTTGCATACCTCACTTATCTGTTGGTCTTTCCCCTCATCGAGGAGTTTTTTGTGTAGGTTGGTTTTGGACAAATCCCCCAGAGGATTCAGCATAACTGACCAATAGTAGATGAATGTTTGGCTGCTTGTCAGTATGTAAACCTCTCTCTACTCGGTTAGGCTGCTTCAGTTGACTGTCAGTTAACCAAAGTATGGTTTGGTTATACAGCAGTTGGAACTGGGGTTTTTCTGTCCATTACATTATTCTGAAGTCATTGTGCACTGCACACTGCCAATCCCCAGTTTGGTCCTACCTCAGTGGTCACTTGGTCCCAGTTGTCAAGGAACCAGCACCAGTGGGAGCTGGTGACTGATGTCCAACCCTGGATCTGAAGTGACCATCAGTTTAATTTCTCAGTGGGCCCTCCTCCCCACCAGGGATTTAGCGGCACCAAGGGGACCTGCCCCAGCAGGGCTCCCTCACCTCTCGATGGTCTACCTGGAAAGGGGTTGGACATCCAGCTGCGCTGTACCGCGCACCCCTCTCACATTTTCTTGGCAAAAGCACCTTCCAGGTTGGGATGGGAAGACCATCACCAATGGGAGCCTGGGAGGGGGCGCGACATAGCCACGTGCTGGGCGTGCATCCTTGTGCCAGGTGGAATGATTCTGGAAGCCCAGTCCTGATCCACTCTCGCCATTTGTCATTTCCTTGAGAGGCCTGGAGTTTATCTGGGCTAATTTTCCTAGGGGGCTTGAGGTAACTCGCCCCAGGAAGCCCTCATTGTGGCGGCCTTCTGCTGTGGGCCCCCCCTTCAGGGAGGGGTCCTCCTTTAGTGGGAGGTGATGTAACGGATGAGTTTGTCTCATTAGTTACATTCTGAATCTGAGTCAGAGCGATTTTAAAAATGTTTTCAATTTGTTTTTATGATATAAAATGATTTTTGGTTTGGTCATTTTGGGCGTTGGGTTGTGCCTCGCCTGAGTTGTAGATTAAGCTTGTGTGAGCCTAATCAATAGCTCAGGTGAGGCCCCCAAAGTGCTGCCTTTATAAGGCGCGCCTGGCCATTCCAAAGTTCACTTTGGAATTTTCACCCTAGCATGTCCCTTTTCTGGGGAGCATCGTCAGTTCTACCCCAGATGAGCTCTGGTCAGTAGGTCATTTTTATTTTCCAGAATAAAATAAAGGTTGTTTGGGGTTCACATACCTCGCTTACCTATTGGTCTTTTCCCTTGTCAAGGAGTTTTTCGTGTAGGTTGGTTTTGGACCAATCCCCCTAGAGAATTTGGCATAACCAACAAATAATAGGTGAATGTTTGGCTGCTTGTTGGTGCCCCAAACCTCTCTCTACTCAGTTAGGCTGCTTCAGTTAACTGTCAGTGCACCAAAGTATGGCTCGATTATATGGCGGTCAGAACTGGGGTTTTTCCATCCATTACAATTAAGAAATTTATTGGGCCATATCGCTAACAAAACTGTAAGATAGGGTAAGTCAATAACCATCTTAGAATGATTTTATTAATATTATTGTACCTTTTTAACCAGCCAATGCTTCCATTTATTCAAAATTTAACCTTGATTTATTTTGGCCTCTTAGCCTGGTAAACCAATCACTTTTTATATTATTATCTAACATATTACTCACCTCTGCATCAGCGTGAACCGTTGCTAAAAGCTTTTTAATATTTTTTAACATTTTAATCAAGGTGGGCTGACCTGGGGATGATACCGCACCAATCAAGGGAAATCAAATGAATGGGAAAAGAGGATAAAATCTGGAAAACTTCCATGCGCAGTGTATGATAGGCCAGGAACTCCATGGACCGCCTTTGCTATTTGCTATCTCAGTTTGGGGCATTATTGTGCAATGCCAACACAGTCATAATTGTCCTCTACTCAAAGTTCCATTACCAGAATTGAACTTGGGGAGGCAGAAAAGCTTTCTTATTATTAATAACTTGAAAAGTGGTGTCTCGTCCCTATTAGTCCAAATACTAATAGATAATATCACCCTGACGTAAAGTCACTTATTTCCATGTCTCTGCTGACTATTCCTGAAAATGACCTTATAAATCTCAGGGCAGTAAGTTACCCAATAGTTAATTTCTGGTAATTTAAATCTTTGGAATAGCACATAAGAAGGGCATCCATTTGGAAGGAATTTGTTCTTTTGGGTACTCTGCTATCAAGAACCACCTGAAGAACGTTTAAATAAAGCTCCAGGCCACCATCAGAACGAGGAGTCTACCTTGTGCTTCCCAATTTAGAACAAAAAAAACTTTTTATAACCAGTTATGTTGTTTGTTTTAATTCTAGGCTACTGTAGTCATAAAGTATACCTTTAGTTAAGTGCAATTCTACATTTATCATTAAAAATTTGATGCAGAAGTGCCAATTTCAACACTGGCTTTCTGGTCTGCCAAAAAAATTTGACGCTAATGGCACTACCGCCATGAACTTCTGTAAGGATACTCAAGTGATCATGATCCATGATTTTACGTACATGTTCTATGATATGGACAATCTTAAGCTGGTCAAAAAGAAGCTTACCTTCTCACGCGTGCCCTGATCCACCAATCTCATGACATCATCATGGATGAGGCCACCGCCTCCATCAATTATGCAACTAACACCATCATTTTAGCTACCAAATGCCTGCACAAATTGCAACTGAGACAAATCCATGCTTTGAAGGATATAGTCCATTTCAACTACCTTGGGTTTTCATATCCAACCCAAATCTGATGTTTTGGGTCTATATCAAGGCCAACAGACCCTGTAAAATCTATTTTCAACCTCAGTTAAAGCTTGTAGGGGGCTATGTTTAGATCTTCATACTTTGGTGAATTCTTGACTTTACTTTTCTAAATTATGTATTAATTAAATAGATTTATAATTTTTTAATAAAAAGTTTTTTGTGACTAAATTGAAAATATTTTTATTATTAGATTTAAAGCACTGAGAAAATCATCTTTATAAATGCTAAATTCATTACCAAACCACATTCCTGGATAATTCACCTCGTTAATGTTTCAATATTAATGATATATAGAATAAGGCCTAAACCAACTTTTATCATCTTTATAAGGGAATGAGTTTTCATATTGTTTACCTCTTTCATTCACCCTAATGACAGCCTTTTTTCAACTATTATGTTTTACTATCAGTTGGCTTTCTAATGGAAGATACTGGAAACCACTTAGCTGGGTTACTATTACTGATCTCAATCTAGCCTTAGATGATAAATATGATCTACTTAACTCTGAACCTGTACTATGCCATCACCTCCTAAATTCCTAAATTTACTTCCTCCTTCACACATGGTATGCGGCTATCACTCACCATAATTCTACTTCTCTCCTGGTACTTTAAATAGTACCAATCTTCTACTAATAGAGTACTTCTTGCTCCCCCCTGTCTTATATAAGTATAGTAAAAAATCGTTGTAACAGGATTAGAGTTTTGTAATACCAAAAGCTGTAGGAAATTGAGTATTGTGTAAATATTTTATATGATACTTAGCGTAATAGACCTTGGTAGGGGCCATAGTTCATGCAACAAAAGAGATTAGAGAAGTTCAAAAAGGAACTTTACCCTGTTCAGTAGCGTGTGTTTGCCATGCAATACAGGTAAGTTAAGGTATGTGACTTAAACTATCCTCTTTAAGGTGTTGGGTAGCCTGAATTTTATAATTGCTAAGTCCCATGGCTATTGTAGCACGTGAACCAGATAGATCATCAAGGCAGATTAGTGCATGACGGCCATCTCAACCATGATTGAAGGATTGCTATTAATGATTTAAAATTTAGTTAAAAGGAGAATACGTAGGATGTGAACCATATTTTTTGTAGAATAAAAATGTTCTATATACACTCTTCATATTAGACCAGTAGATGGCTGAAAATGGTTGTGCACGGTTCAAAATACTATAGAGTAGGATATTTTAATTAAAGTGGATGCATTCACTTCAATTTCTAGTTTTATTTAGGATGTCAAATTGGGTGGGTTGGAGATGATGCTTTAAAGGGTATGATGTACTCATAATTTAACTCTTAGCGACAATTTCATTTAATGAAGTTTGAGAAATGGTTGAGGCATTTATAGACTTGCTCCATCTTTGTTGGAACTATTAAAAAAACTTTTTTCATTTTTTTTGTGGCATTTGATTTTCTCATTTCTTAAATTTTGTACTCAATTATTATTTCACTAGAACGTGGGAATAAGCTGGGATGTATATTCCCACTACACATTCATCTGAAAAAGCCCATTCTCTGAGGAGTGTATTTGCATGAACTAAGATACATTTTTGTTCTTTTCTACGGTGCTTAGTATAGAGTCCTAACCCAGGCTATATAACAAGAAGGTAAGAGATCACCCTTCTTTAATTTTCATTGAGGAAAAAAGGGTTCCGTCACAGCTCCATGTTGTAAACAGTTATTGTAACTGATGCTTTTAATAACAAAACCAATATTATAAAAAAAATGTGAGGTGGAATACCTCTATAGTGCCTCTATATATTTAATGAACCTGACTGTAAGCTTTCTGCTGTTTTATGGTATAGTTCTCAATCTGTTTTGGAATGGCACACGTTGGCTATGGTGTTTGTTGTCTCAAATGCTACATTTAGGAAAAAGCCATACTTACTATGTGAAATTGTGTTGATAAATTATAGTCAGTCGTTTCATGAGTATCTTTGACATTATCTTTAATTCAGCATTAGTATATGATATTAGTCACCAATTTCTCAATTCCCTTGGTTCACCTTTAATAAATAATGTGACAATAAATGCTTTTATCCCCCCTGATGATATAAAGTCCTCTAATAAATTTGCTACTAGAGATCTTCAAAATAAGTTTAACTATGTTAAAATAGGTACAATAGTTTTTATAAGTTATGCAATATGGCCTGGGATTCTTCCACTAAGGTGACCTCCAAACTACATCCCATAATTTTCAGTAAATATGATACTACCCAAGAAATTAGGGTATCATTAATGTTTAAGATTTTATTAAGATTTTTTGGGGACTTTAAGTTCACTTTCATCTAACTGTTATATGGTTAATAATAGTGGTGAACATTTGACAATAAATCTTCTGAGGTAGTAACAAGAGATCAATTTTGTTTGTGGTCTTTAGTGCAGTAGGTTTACTATTTCCATATGTAAATTTATACATGAAATATCTTGTCAATTTTCTCCTTTAAAAATTTGAGCGGCTGATACTAATATGCTCAGACAATGTTGTTAATTATTGTCTAAATATTGTAGAAACGTTGGCATCACTCAAACTGTGCCTTGGCTGGACTGTATCCTCTTACTGGGGCATTTTTCTAAAAGTGGGCCAAGTATGTTGGAGGTAAATTGTTACCACCTTAGTTGCATGGTGACATTGTGTATCAAACTACTTTGCTTCAGCACTTTTATGCTTGTGAGCAGACCCCATGAGACCCACGGTTCTACAAAAAATGAATATTATGAGGTGAGGATGCTTGTTGAGTCATCCATTACTGGGAGTTTATCGCATCTAATTGCTTTAATACATACTTTGTTCTATATGGGCTGATTCTAGAGAAAATGTACTTGATTTAAATATATCTGGATACCATGCAGTGGTCAAAGAACCTGACCACTGTGGTTTCAAACATAACTTTAAGATGTTTTCGATATATATGTGCAAAAACATAGTCTATGCAGATCATTGAAAAAGAGGACCCCTTTGGATTTGTGAGCACGTCATGTAATCTACATCATGTGCTATATCAGGTAATGGGTCATATGAGTCATGAGTTGTTTTCAGCACTCATAGTTTGATATGTCCTGAGGGTAGGATGTTTCATGAGCCAGCAATCTATTGTGTAATTTTCCCAGAAGTTAAAGTCACTCCTAAAAAGTGCTCTCAGGTAATTTATGTTATGCAATTTTATTGAAAAATAAGATGCAGTTGGTTGATTTTAAGGACATATATATTGCAAATAGTGGACCCCTTGCTGCCCCAAAAAAGGTGCGGAAAAAGTCCAGATGTTATTTCTTTTTACAGTTTGTCACAATAATCACTTTGTTAGTGCATATAATATACCTACAGTCTCAAAATTAAGTGTTGTTCATGGAGGAGAAGAGCTTGGGGCACTTTTTCTTCCTCTCCTTCCAAAAAGTGCTCCTTGTAAGCCCAATATTTTGGCAGATGGGATTTTAAGGTGGTTTATCTTTTTCTATAAAATTTCAGAAGCCTGCAATACTGCAACATTCAATAATTTTATTGTTAGTTGAGAACTGTGCCACCTCATGAGTGGTGGGATTAGTTAATAGACCCATCCTCGCCCATGAAACCATCTTAGCTTCATGTGTTTTAACGCCAACTTAATCTAACCTCATTTTGTATTTATATTCCTTATCAATTAATGGGAAGCCTTAGACTTAAACAGATTATCTCCTTTAGAGACGCATGATTGGTTATTTAACAACTGTGAGCATAATCTTGGTAAACTGTGCCATTTTTTAATTATGTCAATTATATTGTGCAGGTTATGATTAAATGCATATAAAACTTTTCTACATAATTGTTATGTCCCATGACATAAGTGTGGGAACAGATTGAAAGAAAAATAAGGATCCTATCAAGGAAAAAGGATCAAGTTGGCCGCCCTCCCTCATTTTAAAACATGCCCTAGACAACGTTGTTAAAGAACAAGTTTAGAGATTGTTTCTAAAGGTTTGTGTAATGGGGTTGCTGGAGCTTCATCTACAGCTTTAAATTTTATTAGTTATTTATAATTTTATTTGGGGAAGGCAACCAAGGGGCAGACACTTCCAGTAAACAACGACAAAAAACACAATGATATATCGTTAAGGCACCCCAGAGGAGCCATATCTATCCCCTGTTGACAGAGGGATTGTTAGTAGGAAGAGGGGAAGTGTCAGGGAAGTCTTATACCAATACAGAACACGAATGAAGAAAATGGTCTTAAACTAGGAACCAGAAGAAAACCAGATGTAAACCAACTGAGTTTGCGTGATGCCTAGGGACAAACAAACAGGCTTGAAAGTGGTCCATAAGTGGGAGTAGAAGCGTCAGGCAGCTTCACTTAGGGTGAGAACAATGCCAGAAAACGCTTCCAGGACAATGGTATGTATTGTCCATAACTCAGTTGCTACAACCAAGGCATGAAGAGAGGGTATAATGTGGGAATTCAGAATAAAAGAGAAAATATCCTTGGATATTCTGAAAACTTGTGCTGTATTCTGGAGGATAAAACGTACAACTTCACGCCAGATCTCCTGAGATGGCGGACAATATTCCAAACGTTAGTTAAAATACTCATACTGGCAACACACTGCACATGAATACTGAGAGGCGTTGGATCGCTCAGCAGAGCAGTTTATCCTCTATAGGCATCTCCATACATGGGCGCAAATCATGGGCTATAATAAAGGATGTTTAGAATATCTTCAAATGGCCTTTTGGGAGGCCAAAGAGTAAGGGATGTCCAGCACATAGATATAGTCAACTTAGGCTATGGTATGATGATGGCGAGGTACTATGCTGTGACAAACAGTTTGCCTAAAAACTCCTTGGGTGTAAAGATGGGCAGGGAGACCCCTCTGGGAGGTTTTGACTAATGTGTATCCTCCATTCTGCGCATTGTATGGTCAGGATATTCTGCTTGAATTGGGCAGGGGCCCGTGAGGGCCTGCAGCAGAGGGGTGTGAATCCAGGTAGCTGAGTAGAGAATTAGGGTGTCTGGGTTGTGAAAGCAATAAGCACAGGAAATGTTGGACCGTGCCATATGAGACAGTGCTGGTTAGGAAGTGTGGAATTAGTTATCTGATCAATCTAAGGGCCAAGTATATTGGAAGCATGGTCTACGTAATTGATCATTTCTGCCTCCACTATGGCGTGGGCCAAACAGGACATCCATACGCACAGGGGGAGGGCGGCCAAGCCTTAGCCACTCTTGGACGAGGGCATAAAGTGTTGTGAAGAAGGATGGTGAAAAACCAATAGCGTGCGCAGCAAACCAAACAATAGACAGAAGTAGTGAGTTGGCAACCACTACCCGGTCAGTCAGGATAGTTTGCTGGCCTCTGAGGGAGGCTATGCGCTTAGTTACTTTATCTAAAAAGTGGTTTTCCATTATATATGTGGCATATCCTCCCACCTCCAGCCATGTTCCCAGGTGGCGTACTGACCCAATAGCGGGCCTAGAGACAAATGAGAGTACAATATAGTGATATGAGATGACTGCCTTGGTGAGCGAATATGGGACCATGAAGCTGGAACTTTCTGCTGATCAGAGGTTGTAGATGACCAGAGATATTTTAATTACCAGGAATAATGATTGTGGTCTTGTTGGCATTGAGGGCTGCATTACTAAGATCGGTGTATCCCCCCTTTAGGTTGGGACCACCTAGTGCTAAAAAAAGAGGGCTGCATTACTAAGCTTGGAGTACTCTTGAATAGTAGTTTCCAGGATGTGTGCATCATGGTTATTAAAAACCTGACCACACAATTATTAGCAAACGCTAGCATCCTGACTGGCGCCTGACTTTGCACATGAACAACAGTAAGATGTGCATTTGCTTTGCAGATAAGTGTATCAAGTCCAAAGTTGTATAAAAGAGGGCTCAAAGGGTCACCCTTATGAAGACCCCTTTGGGGGAAAACCAAATCAGTCAGGAAAACTAAGCCACGTAATGCCATTGTGGCTGACTCAGTAAGTAACATTACCCAATTGATAAATAGAGTTGGAAGCTGAAACTTATTAATTGCAAACCTAAGGTAAGTCCAGTTGCCATGATCATAGGCTTTCTTATGATTCAGGAATGTTAGCGCACCATTAGCAAGAGATTGGCAGACGTTTGCTACGGTTTGGACGTTGTCCTATATAAATCTTATGGGTATAAAGGCAAATTGAGCAGGGGATATTACTTCATAGTCCACTTTCTCAAGGCGCTTAGCCATTATTTTGATAAATTTTTGTAGCAGTGTTATTAAGAAAGATAGAGCGTTAGTTTTTAAATCCAGAATATCCTTCTTTTTAACAAGGCTACAATATATGACTCTTGGCTATTAGGAAGAGGCAAGTTTCCAACAGACATTAATTAAATGAGGCTAACATTAGGTTGAATATTTATTAAAAATTATAAAATTACTAAGGAAACCCATCAGGGCCTGAGCATTTTCTGTGTGGTGCACCGCAAACAGAAAACCAGATTTTATCTCATAATATAAATTCATTAAGTCTGGGTATTAGATGGTGGTTCAGATATGTGCAATATTGAGAAAAGAATCAACTTTGGCAGTCATGATAAGGTCAGACCTGTACATCTCAGAGTAAAACTAGTGAATTTTGGCGAACACCTCCTCTGGCGTATCTGCGATCAAATTGTCCAGCTGCCTAACCTTTTTACATGAGATGTCTTGTTTAGGAGAGAAAAAACGAATTAAGAAATAGGATAAGTATGTTTTACCCACTTGAATATTTTTGGGTGCATCAAACACTAATGCAGTTTTGATGTTCACTTACCAGTACATTCAAGAGGGTGAACACTTCATCCCACTTGCTTCCCCAAGCAGGGCTGTAACCTTCAGCAGAAGCATTGCTCTCCAGGTGATACACTTCTTCTAAAGTACGCCTAATGACTGCCAAGGCAGCGCAGGAGTATCGTGACAATATGTGTTACACCTAGGAAACCATGTGTGATTTATAAGCAGACCATGTGGCGAGAATATTGGCACAAAAAGGAGTCACAAATTTTTATACTGAAGTTGCAGTTTTGATCCAGTGTGAGAACTAGGGCAAAGATAGATTATCTAGCGAAGCTTACTTTATCTGGCAACTGTGCCACCAAGCTTGATGGAGTAAAAGACACTGAAACTATTCTATATTAAGAGAAATTAATTTTTTGAGATTGAGTGCGAAATTTAGGGCAAAACCCCAACATTGCAAGAATGAGGTATATGCATTATATAGACAGCAACTTCCCATTGTAAACAATAGGGCGGGACATGTTAGGAAGAAGGGGAGTGTGTTTGGGAAATGGTGTCATAGAGTCCCAGAGTAGCCTTCAGGACACAAAGTTCAATGTGTCCCTTCAGGTGATCAACCATAGAGGCCATCTTTCTGTGGCTGGGTTTGTCCAACAATTTATATCACCAACCAAGAAGATATTAGGTGGAGTGGGAAGAAAAGCAAAGTCTGAAATTATTCCCTGACAAACCTGCGCGCAGGTCAGGGTATAAATGCTAGTAATTGTGTGTATTTTATTGCACCATGAGAATGTAAAATTCAGTTTGTGGCCATTCAAAAAAGAGTTTTGAGAGTTAAATTTAAATTAACTGTTCCCCAGTACTAAAATCCCACAGTTTGTTGACCAAAAAGACGCAGTAGGGAGGAGCATGGATGCCCATGCTTCCTTATCACCTTACAGACAGTGGGTTTCCTGTTTTTTAGTATTTTCACAGGTAGGCTTTTTATAAAATTTACTTTTTTTAGCTGTGACAGAGAAGTCTTGAGTCCTGCAATGTTCATGTTCCAATCTCTACGGTGACACTCATTGCGCAACAGGAGTGAGGGTAGGGCCCCAGCCCTACCTTCTTTTTCCGTGAGCACCAATGAGTCCTTACTGCGAGTACCACACTGGTGCACAGGGAAAGGAGTTTAGTCAGCAAACTTCAAGATTACAAGTTTAAATTATTTTTCTTTTTGGTTTCACAAGTTTTCCCTTTATGGTGCAATTTCATTGCACTATCAGTAGCCTCACTAAATTTGGTTGGGATATGTTGGGAAAACTCAGTTTCAGTCAGTATGAAGGTTGAATACATGGGTGTGAAAAGCCTTTAGGGTCGAACTGTAGGGTGATTGGTAAAATCTGATTGGGTGACAGTTTGATAATAAGCTGAGGCGGAAAATTTCGCCTTGTTAGCCTGAATCTGATCAGACGAGATGGAGGTTGCCGCCAAGGCCACCGCCTTAGTGGCTGCCTTATGGTCCTGTTTTTTTTTCTTACGTTCCTGTGGGGACACAGGTTTGATTGTTATATACTATCCTAGTTCACTCCAAAAGGCGAAAGTACTTTAATGACACACTTGTTGTAAGCGACAGTTTCCTCCATTGCCTAAGAAACAGACTCATAATTTTTACGCCCTCTTTGACAGAGCAGGTGTGCACCTTGTGAATAAAAGCATGGTAGAAGGTGCATATGGGCGGTGAATTATCCACTGTTGCCAGGAAAGCTTTAGTTAGATTCTCATCAATCATGAGGGTAGCGTAGTTGGGCTTTAGTGAGGTCCTCTGCAATTTCTTTGGTTAGTAAAAAATACAATAGCCTTACCTGTACTAAGTTAAGGCATGATAGAAGCGTTGCATTTCAAAAAGATGTTGTTTCTTCATAGTTGTCATGCTCAGCTTGGGGTGTTGCTCAATGACTTTATGAGCCACGTTCATAGGGAGGACATCAAAAGAAATATAAATTTGTTTAGACTGTGCCCAGCGCGTGCGCTTCATCTCAACCACACATTGGTTATATGGGATGTTGACCACCATGAGCACCTGTGCAGCAGAATTTGCCTCTTCCAACATTTTCAAATATAAGGTCTAGCCAACCATAGGTCATAGTATGAGGCGCCACAAAAATGGCTTGTGGAAAAACTTAGGTGCTCATAACCACAAAAATTTCCCAAAGGCCGCTGACTCTGTCCCCAGAAACATTCAAAGCCCATGTTCCACCAATGACAATTGTTGATAATGGGGAATATTATTATTTTTTCACTTTGTTTGAAATTCAAAATTTCTAGAGAGTAATTCAACGTTGGTTTTTATTTTGTGTTTGACCACTAGATTCTCTGAGCCATTTTCTAACCTAGGGTGGTGCAATAACTGACCCGGTGCCTTTTGCCACACTTGCCTAAGCATTACTGTTTTTTGGGCTTTCACTCATCTTCTCCAATACAGATTATAAAACTAACAGTTCTGAATAAAATTGGTTGCAAAGTTATCATAAATGGAAAAAAGATATTAGTTATTCAGTTAACAATAACAGGTCTTTTCATTTGATCAGAAAACGAGAATTTAAGTCCCATTATAGATGTCATATCACTAAATATGACAAAATTAAACTTCAAGGTAAAACTTGAGTTTGGGTTTACTCAATTACAGTTGTCAGTATTTGAGATGATGAGCAAGCCAAAATCCCTACTCCCAAATTGAGCTTCAACTGATTGACTCCTAAACCAGTGCAAACGGAACCCTATACTTAAGGCACCAAAAACAGATTTGATCAGGAAGCATCATGCATATGAGAATCGATGGAGAAGCCTTAAGGAATCCTGTCCCAACTTCCTGAATCATGAGAGGCGCTTCTTCCACCTCTGCGGTCATGAGGATGATGCAGTACAATGAGGGCACTGTTTAGGCAGTAAAAGATCCTGATCTCTCAGGGCCACGAAGTTCCCTAAGGCACCATGTCCCCATGCGCCCTATAGTATTAAAGCTTTTTTACTAAATAAAGTAGTCTATATTCCCTCCATATTGTCGTCTTTTGACCTCTCCACTAACTTTCAGCTTTGATACCAATTTTGGACTTTAGTGACAGTCAAGAGAACTGTTACACTGAGAAAAGTGGTGTTCACTACAGGGGGCTTGGAGCTGTCCTAAGTTAAACGTCTATCTCAAATAATGGAGAATACTAGCAGTCCTTTTTCAATCTGCTGATTGGTCAAGAAGCGTTTCTTGATGTATTAGTATTTGTGGTATTATAGCGCCACCCACGCAGCCTGAGAGTCTAGAATTCTGAGCCTTACTCTAGTTCTCCCTGCCCTCAGTTGATGGAAGTCAGTTTCAACTTTAGTAAATGAACTTTAATGATATAATCCAACGGTTAATAAATGCCATCTACTCTGTGGGTGCCTGTCCCAGCTGCTACCACGCCTCTTATGTGCCCTCTACCATGCGGGACCTCTATACATTTGCCCAGCTGCCAGTGGGAGAACTTACCCTGAACCCCAAACGCTACCTTTATAACTTATAAACTGGCTATTCATCACCTTTTTCAGTTAATTAGGCTGCACCATCATAAAGTCTCCCAACAACTTGGGGCTCACCAAGGCTTTATACTTCCATGTCATCAATTTCTACTACGTGGCTTCCTACTTTGTCCACAACAACCACAAGCCCATTATTGATAAATGACAATTAATCAATGAGGCTTAAGGCCAACCCGTGGTGTTGGATAGCGGGATCTCTGGCTACCTCAAGGACCAGTTGCATCAGAACATTCAATTACTTGAGGCTGCATGGAAAAAGCGCCTCCTCCAAGTTGAGAATCTGGCTCAGACCCTGAGCAACACTATCAGAAGCTGGCTTCTCATGGCTACACCTCTGGAGTGAATGTTCTGAAGGTCCTAGGGGGCCCAAAGGCCCTAAGGGGAATGAGGGACGTGAAGGATTAGAAGGTCCCTGTAGGCCTCGAGGGCCCTCAAGCCCCATGGTACCTATTCCTGGAGACCCTGACGACCCTTGGCGAAATTATGTGCTAGCATCCTTGGCTGCCTTACATGATCAGATTAATAATGTAGCTCAAGATTTAGACTCTAAGTATACAGAGTCCCCCTCAACCCTAGGGTCTCAATTGAGGCATTGTCAGACAAAATGGATAACAATAGCGCCTTCACCAAGCTTACTGATAGCCACATCTCTCAGCTTGAACAAACTTGTTAAGGGTTCAAAACCCGTTTGATTACCATTGAGGGTCATATTCTCCTTCAAGGCTCTGACATTGAATCCATAATAGGGCAGGTCACAATTAAAGCTTACTGTTTCTTCCCTCAAGAAAAACTTGGATGGTATCCAAGAGGACCTCAAGGGCCAAGATGACAGTTAGACCAGCGGGTCCCCCATGACTATGCAGAGACCAATATCTCTGAGCCTGCACCCATCCCTTGCATTAACACCCTCTCCACTCCTCTTGTAACTAACTTTAAACCTAGTTCTAAAAAAGTTTACCCCTGGCTAGAAAAATCATTGCCTTCTTTCTTTAGGCATATGAGAGTTCCATGGAGGAGGCCACCAACTTGTAAAAAAGTAAAGCATATCCACTCCTGCCTCAACAGCAACTCTTGGGAGATTGTGACTCCTCATTTAAAGTAGTGCAACACCTGGGAACAGATCATACGGCCTTAATCAAAATTTGGCAGTAATCAAACCCTGGCCAACCAAAAACAAGCGTTCATGGTTAAATGCCTGTATAAATGGGAAATCCTCATGGAGTCTACCAGATTTTTCTATTCTCAAGAGCAACTGTGGTTACTACCAATCATATAAACTTGAATGACGCTATCACCACTGTCATCTCTGCATTAGGATCTTACCCCAAAGTTCAAATGCATATGATTTTCTAAAAAACGGTTTCACCTGCATTTGAGTAATTGAGGAAGTGATTAATGAGATCCCTGCATCAGCCCTGCACTCCAAGGCTACACGTTTAGGTTCCTTCAACCCGTCCTCAGTTCCATGTGGTCAAAAATCAGAAGAATCCTCGAACTTGATGCACCTACTTCAACGGTTTCATATATAGTGCCAAGACCTGCTGGAAATACTTGCTGAGGAGGTGGTAAAAGGGCCGTTATCATGAAAGGCGAGGCGCTCCATGCTGACATCCCTACTACGCCTTAATAAATTCTCCATAACCTTGAGCGATCCTGAAGCTATTGTACCTAAAAAGAAAAGTTTCAGTACCCGTGAATAATAAAGAAATTGATACTTTTTATTTTTCTTTTAATGACTCTCCCATGTTTCTCATAATAATCCTCAGTTCATAAGTCTTATTACCTGTGTTGCAGTTCAAGTTCATAAGATGCTGGTCCTCTCCATAGTTGACAGTGGCTCCCCATGAACGCTATATTGTCCTAGCTAATGAAAAGCATCAAGATCGCTCCATACTTGCCCTATTATATGGATTACAGCATGGCTGGACCACAATTTACTTGATCTATAGAAGCCTATTCTTCCCTACTTATACAATTTGGAAAGCTCACTATAAATATACTGACATCATGCTGGATAACCCATGCTATGACCTTCTTCTTGAAACTCTGTTTCTTTGATACTAACCCATAATGGTACATTACAATGAAGGATTTCTATTCCTACTGTGACATTGGGACCCTTAATCTTTGAAACTCTCACGAGTCTAAGATGGAGATCAAGGAATTAGCCTGCTTACTGGAGAGTGAGGGCCAAATTTGATTGTCTCAAATATCACGTAAGGGCTCTCAATCCCAATTGCTCCCCCTGCTGTTGATGGACAAGAAGGCATGCCAATCTATTTACATAGGGCAGCTACAATACCTACAAAGTCTCAAGTCATTGCCAACATACAGAATCATGTTAACGTTCTCTAAGGCTACCTACTGGAAATCCAAGGCCTAGACAACCCATCTTCCAAGGAGGCGCTAACCTGCCCAGAGATTCTAGACTCATCTTATGCAGGATCTATATCAGTGTTGCTGGCTAACCTTACTGACAATATAAAATAGTAGGCCCAAACAGTCCTACCGCCTATGTCTGCCTCCTACCAGTGGAGGCTGTTGATGATGTCGTTAGTTTTGGGAGCCTAAGGGAATTTGGGTTGAAAAAACCTGTCATTGGACCTGGTCAACACCAGTATTGGAAAGGACCTCACTGACAACCAACAGCGCAAAGTTCAAGAGTTGTTAGAGTATTCAGAGCTATTTTTAGCCTCACCCTATGACTTTGGGAGAATGAATAGAGTCCTTCACCACGTGGATACTGTGGATGCTCCCCTTCTGGTCTTGACCTTACCGCAAAAGCAAGGTTGAAGATGCCCAGATGGCGATGGAGTTCAAACAATTACTTAACACCAGACTCCTAGTGCCTTTGCACAGCCCTAGGGCCTCTCCTCTCCTGCTGATTCAGACTAAGGATGGCAGCTGCTGGGTGGTGATAAACTATCAATAGCTCAACTCCATTACCAAGAAGGATAGCTATCCTCTGTCCTGAATTGACAATTTTCTCCAGTTGCTCACCAGATCACAATACTTTTCTGCAATGGACTTTGCAATTACATATTGACAAGTGGAGCTCACCCCTGAAAATTGAGCCAAGTATGCACTCATATACAACGATGGTCTATTTGAGCCCAAATAAATGCCCCAAGACCTTTGTAACGCCCCGGCCACTTTCCAACGTGCCATGGATGGGATACTTGGGGACTTGAAGCTTTCCTGAGTCCTTGTTTATCTAGATTACATTACATTTTCATGAACCTTTAATGGACACGTTGAGTATCTTAGGGAAGTTTTTGATTGGCTCTGAAAGGCTTTCATAAACCTTAAACCTTCAAAATGCTCTTTTTTTCCAAGTCAGAAATGGAATTTCTGGGACAAAAAGTTTCAAAGGATGGCATCTAGCCCATATTAGACAAATTTGACGCCATGGAAAAGATGTTGCGCCCTCAGAGCTTAAGGAATATTCACATTCCTTACCATTGGGGCCATACTAGCCCAGCATGAAGAATTTAGGTCGACCACCCAGTGGCCTATTTTAGAAAGACTTTGAGTAAGGCTCAATGGAACTATAGGAATACCAAGTGGGAATGATATTCTGTTTTGCTAGCAATCATATATTTTCGTCCTTATTTCTATGGTACCAACTTTACCAACATTTCCTTTCTCTGGTGGCTCCAGCAGATGAAAGACTCAGGTGGCCATTTAGCCAGATGGGCCTTGTAACTTCAGAGTTATAAGTTCATCACTGATTATTGAATGGGCACGATCCACCAAAATGCAAATAGCCTCTCCAGGATGATGATACCAACAGCTCTGACCCATGAGGAGGACTGAATGTATGATCTGATTGGTTGACTTGAACACTGGGAGTTGGAAACTTCTGAGGTCCAAGATGAGCTCTGAAGGATGACCCAAGACACCTAATTCAAGGACTGGTTTCTCTACAATAAGTCAATAAGAAATGGCTCCTTTATGTTTGCCCTTCTTTCCAAACCAACGTTATCCTAGAGGGACATACTAATGTGGGACACAGGGCGGTTAAGAAGACTCATGTATGGCTGAAGGAACGATGTTACTGGGATTAATAGATGGAGACCATCTAAGAGGTCTTGGAAGCATGTATGACTTGCCAATTACAGGACCAAGCCAATTCTCAATTTTAACACTTGGTTGTTGCCCCAATAGGGCCTTCAGCGTTGGTAGCATCAATGCAATAGGCCCTCTCCCCACTGGATTACATAGCCATAAATATATCTTCCTCGCCATGTAACACCTTCACAAATGGGTCGGAACGATTTCAGTCTGTGCTGCTACTTTAAAAGTCCCGTCTCTCTTCCCTATTCAATCCATTTTCACCCACATAAATTCCCACAACTTTACTTTTGAATAATGAGTTAAATTTTACCTCATGGGTAGTCCAAGGACTTACTTCACTTTTTGGCACTAACCAAAGTTTCGCCACCCCTTAAACCCATCAACCAATGGGGCAGTGGAGTGCGCTAACAGAACCCTTGTCTCTATTTTGCAGATGGCTCCCCTATGATCCTGCTTTCTGGAATCATTATCTGCTCAGCCTTTTGCTTTCTTACAGAATAAGCTACCATCAAGTCATTAAGAAACCCACCTTTGAAGCTCTATATTGACGTGCTCCCTGGCTCCCAAGTAGCATACAGCTATGCTTGAGACCTCCGCTCCTGAGAACTCTGATTTAACTATGAGGTCCTTAACCAATGAAATTTTCCAGCTTCAAGCCCTAGCTACTCAATGCATTGTCGTTACCACTGGAAGGGAGGCATTCCAATTTAATACCAGCAGACCCTCCTTCCCTGTTTTTTAATTAAATGACCTATTTCTCTTCTATCACCATTGGCCCAAAGGTGACAGAATAAGATTGATATTCTTTGGTTTAGACCTTATAAGGTCATTTACAAGGTGAACTATGAGTACTCCGTTGCTAACATCAATCAGGGGAAAGTGGTGAATTGGTTGCATGGCTGGTTCCTCCGGCCTTGTACCCCCATCCACAGGATCTTGAGGGAAGCGTTGTCAGGATTTGAGATGATGAACAAGCTAAAATCCCTTCTCCAGAATTGAGCTTCAACCAATTGACTCTCAAATCAGAGTAAATGGGGCCCTATCCTGAAGACTTAAAACCAGATTTAATCAGGAAGCATCAACCATATTAGAATCAATGGAGAAACCTTCAGGAATCCTGTCTCCACTTCCTGAATCATGAGAGGCGCTTAACTCACCGCTGAAATCATGAGAACGATGCAATACAATTAAAGTGTTGTCCAGGCGGTTGATCCATAAGTCAGTAAAAGATTTTGATCTCGCATGGCCACAAAGGTCCCTAAGGGACCATGTCCCCATGCATCCTATAAATTTTGACATTTTCTGACATGAAACAGTAATTTGTATTCCCTCAACTTTTTCGTTTTTAACCTCTCCATTTATATAGCTTCAAGCTCATTTTTGGACTTCAATGACAGCCAAGTGAACTTTTAAGCTGAGAACAAACCTACTGTAGATGGTAAGTTGCTTTTTTTGGCCAGATATGGCTCAGTACCACAGCAAAATAACCGTGGCCCACATCCCCCAATCTCATATAGTCATTTTTGCTAGATCACCATCCTTTTTAGTTGACCCTTTTTTAGTCCCTATACAATATTTATCAAATTAATCGTTTGTTGCCTTTCTGCAGGCCTCCTTTAGAAGGTCTCAAACTATTTAGTTCCTTTACTTCACAAAGGAGCATCCTGAAAATTTTTGCTGTTAGTAGAATCTGGACTGCTGTGTGTAAAAATTTATTTGAGGTAAGTTAGCCTCTGGAAAAATACCATACTGGATTTTGAATAATAATTGAAAATATAGTACTGTAGGACAAACCCCAATTATTGAGGGTAAAACCAACTGATTGTGATCTAATATTACAAGATTACATAATCTAACTTTACTATTTCGCTTGGCTGGACTGAGGCATGGTGCATGACTTTGCATATATTGCTATCCTCTTAGCACAGATATATTAAATTCTGCTATGACCAGATTCAAACCTGCATCACGAGGGGCATATTAGTACACCATTCTCATTATGGTGCACACCCTGGACTGCTTTATAATAAAGCATCAGTAAATTTTAAACTCCAAATTCTATTTGGTAATGAACCACTCCTTGGAGCCCAGCCCAGTCCTCATTTTCCTAGTATACTTGGCCATTTTTATGATTTTAAAACATATTTTCTCTTGGTCATCTCAGTGTCAGCACCTTCCTCAGTATCCTATTCGTTCTTGTACTAGAGTTTTGTTCCCAGGGTGTTTTTGTGTAATCCTCATCACCTATCCAGGGACAGGAGAATTGGAGACACTTTCATGGCATTAGTTAACTGACCCTTCTACTATATGTGCATATATATTCTCCAAGTAGGCTCTCTCTTTGTTACTTGTGTGCTCTATCCATTTTCATGGTCTCATGCTACTTATCACAGAGTTTTTGTTTAGTTTAATTATTAAGAAAATTAGCTTATTATCTACTACAGCCAACTTGGAGGTCATTACTATTCCTCCCAACCTAGTGATTTTAGACAATTCAAGGTCCTGCTGTAAATATTCCAAAATTTGTCCCTGTAGTATTTTCTGATATAAAAGCAGATCCTAACTTCTATTGCTTTGTAAGCTTCTATCATAGAAAATAAACAGCTCTTTATTTCCTCTTATGGCTTTGAATTACTATGTTAACTTCCCTAGTGCGGCTGACTAGGTACTATAGTTTTTAAAGCTCAGCCGCACTTATGGAAGTCAATAAAAGGCTTGTAACGCCTTTTGGAAAGCACTTGAATTTTGCTTGTTTTCCTTCTAAACCTTCTAAGAGTTTTTTCGATATTTATTATGCAGGATGCCCCTTGGTGTCCTATTTTATAAAGAATCTGAGGCTGGCCCAGACCCTACTCATGTCTGACCTAGTTGAATGGCCATTTCTCTTATCAACTTTGTTTACTGCCTTTTAAGAATGCTCAGGTGTGGAGGTCTCTACCTGCTAACTTTAAGAACTTTGATAAAGTTTTTCTTGGTAAATTACCCATCCCAACTGAATTAGGGACGGGTAGTTTTCTTCTTTTGTTTTAACTTCAGAGACTCCAATTAATATTGCATTGAGAAATACCTATTTTTAAAAAAAAAGTAGAGTATTTTACTACCATGTTTTTGTTTTCAGGGGAATTTATGGGTCGTCTGGGGTCTAGCCCATGTTAAAATTGTCAGCTTAGCTATTTTAGCCGCAATAGTACACCTGCGGAGACCCTATAATTACAGACTTAAGACAGTAGTATCTCCTTTGAAAATAGAGGAGTCTTTATCTACCACACCTTCATTCTCAGTAGAAATTGTTTAACAGGGATCTGACTCAACTCATTAATCAACAAATCAATAGTATAAATCCCACTTAGAAGATTTTATTATAGAATGATGCAGACCCTCATTGAAAGAAAAACCTGCCATTTTGATGATGAATAGCGTCTAGCTTATTATCAGATTAGGTGCTTTTCATTTTTTGAAACTCAAAACCCCATTTTTGATAGTAGCTATATATACCAATGAGCCTTTCATAAGCTCTTGTGGACTAGCCTTAAAATTATGTTCATCTAGCATATCACTCTTGAGAACCTTTGGACAACCCCATTATGATTTTTCTCACTCAGGAGGCAAAAAAAATATTTTTTATAATATGGCGGTAGTTATGCTACTACAGAAAATTTTGCTAGGTATGTCTCATAAGTTGTAAGATTGGAAAGCTATACCACTCCTTTCTTTGATTAAAAACTCATTCTAGTGTTATTATCATGCTTGAATCAGATCCTAATATTGAGTTGTTTGCACTGTTTGAGATAAATAAAGATTATTTAAGGTTTTTAGTTTTTTGCTACATGCACTTCTCCTTTAAGGAAGTTTAGGACTAATATTTGGTGGATACTGGTGCCTCTAAAACTTTATAGATTAAGATCTAGCCATCTAGTATAAGTTACACTACATACCTGGTAATATAGTTCTTGAAAGTGCCTCTTAAAGTATACCTATTTAAAAGTTCAGAAGATTGTTGATTATCAAGTTGGTAAGTACCACCTTGCCAACCATGTTTTGGCAGTAAAACTCTACTGTATTTATTTATCTGGGAGTTAATTGGCGGCGTAGATTTGATATTAAAACCAAATTTGAAACAATACTTTGACTAATTTTAGGAAAATGAGAAAGAAAAGGTAATCCTAAAGTCATAAGTAGATACCTTAAGCAATTTTCCACAATGGTTCAATGTGCATAAACTCAGCCTTGAGCCCCTTCTACAGCCCACTTTTGAAGCACCCTTATCTCCCTGTTTAAAGGTGTTAGAATCCTCTTTTTATGTGTCTTCTGCAAGCGTTTTACTGACCATTTTAAGTAATTTTGTGATCCAAAACTTAAAGATGATATGATTAACAATTGCTTATCAAAAAACTCTTTGACTTTGCAGGTAGATGCAACATTAGATGTTTGGTTTACAGAGCAGCTTGCTAAGGGTTATATTTTCAGTTTACCTCTCCAGTATGCACATTACTCTTTTTTGTGAAGAGAAAGCAAAAGGTACTACATGACCTTATGTAATTTACAACTCTTGAATAGTGTCACCATACTTGATCTGAATTTAATTCCTATGGAGTATCAAACTGCTCATTATGTGAAGAAAGCCAAAATCTCTCCAAGATGGATTGCTTGAACGCCTTTAACTAAATTCGCGTCAAAAAGGGGTAGAAATGGCATATTGCATTCCATACCAGGAAGGGTATCCTTCAATTTTATTACATGTCTTTTGGTCTTATTAGTGCACCTGCAGTTTTCTGGCTGTAGGAAACCAGCTGATTCTTGCTCTCTGGTGCTTCACGCCTGCTTGTTTCCACAAAGTTTGTAAATAAATTTTATATAAATATAAAGTTCTAATAAAACTGGGTTTTTATAAATTTCATTAAGAGCACAATAAAAGGGAATATGACCCCCTTGACATCCAACCATTCAGTATTTAAAGTATTTTTAAAGGTTGGGGGGAATTTTAGGATATGTTCAGTCTAGCTTAGCTTAGTCTGAATTAGGAAATATGGGGGAATAACGTATCAGAACTTGGGTACCTGCTTCATGAAGTGGAACGATGGAAAGGGAATTATGCTTGACTAAAACATACCCATGAGGTAACAATTTAATAAACTTAAGCCAATCCCCATTTGAGAAATTTATTTCACCTTGGGGGACCCCACCAATCCTATAAAAAGGGGTCCCCATGTAGATGCATTGAAGGACTGGGTAGTGGATGGGAGAGTACCTTCCAATGGTCACCCTAAGGTCTGTTGTGCAGTTGGAGTAATCCAATTATTTGATTTTACATTCAATGCCTGTGCAGGTTTTGAAATATTGTTACCTCAATTACTGGGGTTCCACTGAGAATTGGCCAGGGTCTTTTGGCCAATATTTTTAATATCTTCATTTTTATCATTATTAAATTCACTCTTAGTAACATTGCAAAATCGCAAATGGCTGACATTTCCCCTTTATCAACTGAACT
Source organism: Massospora cicadina (assembly GCA_022478985.1). NCBI lineage: Eukaryota > Fungi > Entomophthoromycota > Entomophthoromycetes > Entomophthorales > Entomophthoraceae > Massospora > Massospora cicadina. The sequence goes on along the minus strand of JAKSZP010008073.1, from coordinate 51,464 downwards.
CAACCCAAAACATTCTTATTTTTCAGCTGTGAGGACAAATGTCAGAAACCAACTTTGTATAGATCTGGCATTAGGAGAGTCATTAGATGTATGTTCTGTGGCCTATATAGACGACATTTTGGTTTTCTCCCCAGATCAAGCATCCCAAGAGATCCACTCATGACAAATGGTTGAACATTAGAGCGGTGAAATTGATGCTATAAATCAGTTATTGTGTTATCTTTAAGTCATATGTCACCTTCTTAAGCAACATTGTGTTTGGCAAGGGTCTTATAATCACTCCAGACAATGTGAAGGCTGTTCTTAATTGTCCTACGCCAACTTCAATTAAAGGATTGAGAAGCTTTTCTAGACATGCACTTTCCTTAAAAGTTTAATCTAAAACTTTTAGAGGTATCTTCACTCTTGTATAAGGCTGGTAGAGTAAAAACTTTTCAGTGGTCACCTGCACTTGAGGATGGTAATAAAGGCTGTGAGGTAAACTTTGCTATCTGTTGCAAATTTTTATCTTGCTAAAATATGGGACTTAAATGGTGTGCCAGGCCAAAAAGTATGAAGACTGCTGTCCCTTGCTCTTTCAACATCATTGGTGACCTTTCCTTACAGATCTTCAACTCCCCAATCCAGCTAAACACTAAATTAACCTTGGCATATTAACCCCTCTTGGTGGGCACCAGCAGTCCTCTTCCCTCTTCCTAGGCCTGGCCCCTTGATCCTCCACCTCATGATTGATACCCAATTGCCCATCGCTGGCTCCACTGACTGGGCAAGTTCACATGGGGTATTCTGTAGTTCCAGGTTGGGGGTTAAATTGCACTGACCACTCCAGGTATGTTCACCCAGCACCTAACCTTGGGCGTCTTCAGTCCCTCCTCTACCACCCAAGCTGAACTACATCCTCTTTAAACTAGCAGAGGTAGGCAATCATTAATTAATTAAAGACAAAGAAGATTGGAAGAGTTAAGATTTTTTCTCTAGAAGGAAATTCAACAATTTATTGGCGTTACCCTGCCTTTTGATATCATCATCATCAATTGCCTTAATTAATAACTCTCTGGCTGGCAATCCCTCATGATTTGCTTATTCCCCACATCCAATGTATTGGTTCAATAAGCATCCGTTGCTGATTCCCTCTTATACTAATTATAACTTAAGTCGGTGGATTTTCCCTTTTGCACCTGACTTTTTTGGATCCTCTGGAACCATTGCCAGTCAACTGATTGGCCTTATCCAATTTACTTTCTGATCTAAAATTAGATATATAATTGGGTCTTCCCTGGCCTTAATTGTCAGTGATCCTGAAACTTGATGTCAAACCCTCAATTCAGCATAAAACTGAATAATCATTTAAAAATTATGCCACAACATCCTCAGCCTCAGTTGCCAGTTTCACGTTTGACCAAAAGGATTATTGAGCACCTTCCCCAATACTCTCATGAAGTCAAATTTGATTTTTTATACTTTTTAAATATAAATAGATTTTTACATCCTCGTCATCAGTTGCTGATGTCAAAATAGCTGAAAACTCTATTAGGTATCTTTTCCATTACTCTTGATGTCAAATTGGTAAAAAGTCATCCTAATTTGTATTAACAATCATTTTGACATCCTCAGCCTTAGACGCTAGCTAAAAAAGCACCAATTTGCTGTTGGAAATCATCCTCAAAAATTTCTTGATCCGTAGGATCATCAAACTAGCTCAATCCAACCAAGTGGTGAGCGTAAAATGTTTTTTAATCATCAAATAATATGTAATAAAATTATAAATAGTTTGAAACCTAGCTTTTCTTTCCCATTACTATCACTATTAGTAACACAATTCTCTGCAAATTATCCAAATTTGACAATCAACCAGGAAAATGAGCAGATTTGTACATACCAACACCAGCTGGGCAAAAGTGGCCAGCGCAAAAGGCCTTAAACCCACCCAACTCATCAGATAAAAATGCCCCAGCAGCACATTGGGACAACCTCTCCCAAAAAAGGGTGAGCATAGTACCACACCTGGAGTTTTACAATTTCTACAAAAAATGTGCGCTTTAACAAAAATCACACTTTCCCAACCCTTGTCCTCCCTTGAGCATGGCCTTAGAATTATGGTTGGTGATACCTCCCTTGAGTCATTTGAAAAAATGGGGAGGCCTTCTCCACAATTTTCCTAAACACTGTCTCAGTAAATTTTATAAATTTACATAGAGGATGGGTGGATGTCGGGTTCATGACCATAGAGGAAGCAGCAGATGCAGCAAAAACCAAATTTTCCATAAGAATTAACAACAAAGATCGCACTATCTGCACAGTGCGCACATGATGGAATGAGGCAAATGACATGTTCATAATTTTTGACTGAATCCCAAGCACCATGCACCATGATATCCTCGAGGAGGAACTCCACATGGGCCTAGAAAGTTATGGCAAAATTAAACAATTTGAATTCAAAAATTCCCCCTCTTGCCCCACCTAAGCACAGGGAAGGCAATAGCCATTATTGAACCTGACCAGGACGTGGTAGAAGATATCACCCTCATTCCATGCACAGTGACCATCAATCTCCCTGATGGCAGCATATCTCACCCCTTCCACATCATACCAGAACACACTCCGCCCATCTGCAGCTTCTGCTCAGCTCTAGGCCACAAAGACCACGCGTGCCCCATCAAATGTGGGGTGGAAGCACCGGAATTTTGTGGGGACAATATGGATGAAATGAGCCCAACCTTTGGTAAAGTGAAGGACGCCACTTACGCCTTCCACTGGGGCAAAAGAGCCAAAATTACTTTAGTCAAACCCATTTTGTGCAAGGATCACCATCATGCACAGGCCGCCCACAAGCAGGCCGTGAGTTCCACTGAAACCTGAGCCCACACCACGATTTCCCCATACCAGATCCAGTTGGATGCCATGGCAGCGTGGCGAAATAACCTTTCTGATCCCCCACATAAAACTCAACAAAATCAAAGCAAATTTTTTGAACACAACCAATCAGACGCCTCCAATTACACTGAAGCAGAACCACCATGCACCACTTTGGATCCTCCTAGCCAATCACACGTGACCAGTGAAAACGTGGTTATGATTACAATATGGAAGATCATCCCAGCCAATCACAAAGTGACAACGCTCCCGCACAAAACCCAGTTTCCCCAACACCTAGCTTCTACACATCTAGCCCACAGGTAAGTAGCGGAAAATTTTACGCTGGTGGGGCACAACACAATCAATGAAGAGCCAAACTCCACGGAGTAATCCAAGCCCAAATAAACCAAACAAAACTGATGCTACAACCACTAATCAACATGCTGGAACCATCCTGTCTGATTGGCCCCAAACTTGTAGTATGACCCATGCTGCTAAGGAATGGGGTGACCCCAGTGGGTCGCCCCAACGTTCCTGATGTGCGGATTACCACAATCACCATAGGGATGCTCAACATTGCGGGAGCCAAAGCCCCCACATCCCAGGCCAAAAAAATGGCTTTCCTGTGCAATATTCCTGTGGACATCTTGGCCGTCCAAGCACCCCACTGTCCACCAGGGGAGGAGGAGTCATGGTCAACCATGCTCCTCCCAGCTAAATCCTTTTGGACATACCACTGTGGGGTGGTAATTTGATCCAATTGCAATCCCCCAGTTAATATCTGAAGCACATCCTCCCTCCTGGAGGAACGGCTGCTTCTAACAGATTTTGAGTGGAATGGAGAAAATTTTGCCTTAGCATACATTTATGCCCCAAATGACCCAAATGATAACCAAAATTTTTTCCGATATCCTCTCATTTCCTTCACCAAGACAACATTTTTTGCGGGAGATTTCAATTGCTGGCTTAATCCCATAACTGACCGCTGGCCCAAAACAAAGGCCATACCCTGTGGCCACACATAACTTTGCATACTAAAAGCAATGCTAGCCTGTACAACACCATCCCCAAAAAGGCCACCACACTGGCCAACATGATAAAACCCCACTACAATACAAACCAACTGGTCTCAATGACCCAGATTAACCTGATGCTTGCCCCTGTAGATTTCTGTCACCATGTATCAAATTTCACAGCAACAATTATCCCCCTCTCCAACCACCAAATGGCTTCAATAAAACTATCATCCGCGGCAAAATACCAAAAGCCAACAACCTGGAAAAGTTCACCCAAGCACCATCCACCTTCCAGAGCTTAAACTTTGTATTGAGAAGGTGATAACAACACAGACAAAAAATGACCACCTACAGGGAACCCTATCGCTGAGTGGGAGATTTTCAAGACTAGAGTAGCCAAGAAATCCTGTCACTTGAACTCCATAAAGCTGACTGCAACATCTGTGACAATCAATAAGGCTATCAGACAGCTCCAACACTTAGAAAACAACACACCGCGCGAGTGATAAAGCCCTCAATGGGGACGCCTGTGGTTCCAAACATCTGCACAAGTCAACTCCCTCTTTAGAAAACACCAGCACTATGTCAAAGTATGGCACAAATCAAAATACATTCTATCTGGTGAAACCCACATGGCCCATTTCTTCCGCCGCTTTAAACCAATCTCAATCTTGGCAACCTGCACACAGGTCCATCGAGCAGATGACACACTGGCATCCACACCATCTGAAATATCAGCCAAATTACACCGATTTTCCAAAGACCTGTACATGGCGGATTTTGCGGCACCTATCAAAATAAAAAAAAATCTATCATCTGCTGATATTGACAATATAGCTGATAAAGCAGACCCTGCTGAACCCATCACTAGAGAGGAACTATGGGAGGTAATAAAATCAACTCCGCGCCACAAGTGCCCTGGGCCTGATGGCCTCCCATATGAATTTTACAAAAAGTATTTCAATTACATCGCCCCAGTACTACTAACAACTATGAATAAGTGCCTAGAGGACACAGCCCTTCTACCTGGCGGCCAAGATGCATATGTGGTCACACTCTCTAAAAAGGAGACCAGGCAGACCTAAACAATTGGCGTCCAATTGCTCTCACCAACACCGGTACTAAAATACTAACAAAAATCTTAGCTAAGCGTCTGGGATGCATTCCACAGACAGCCCTCTCCCCCATCAGTATGACTTTATCCCCAATTGCTTGATTTGGGATAATATTCACACCATAGCCAACATCTGCCAAGCTAACCCCACTGGCGCCCTTGCTTTCCTGGACCAAAAGAAAGCATATGACTGAGTGCACTGGGACTACTTGGAACAATGTCTAAAGTCCTTCAACCTCCCATGCCGCTCTATAAACTGGGCGCTCCTCCTAACACTCTAGGCCAGGTTTGCAATCAGTGGACCAGCTTTCCTAACTGACACCATCACCCCACAAAGGGGCCTCAAACAAGGCGACCCGCTTAACCCCCTACTATACAATTTCAGCCTTGACCCTCTCCTCCGCATAGTAAACTCCAAGCTCTCTGGAATCAGGTTGGAGGGACAACTACCAACCAAGATGCTCGCCTTTGCTGACAACTGTGTAGTCGGTGTCTCAGGCAATAAGGATGCCAGAGCAATTGAGCGCATTATCCACCAATATGAGTCAGTGAGTAACGCCAAGCTGAACAAACAGAAAACAGAGGTAATTGTAATGGGCTAATTCAGCTCAAATTGGACCCCCCCTCCCACAACCAACCAAACCAACCCACCGCACATCCTACCACAAGACAAAGACCTATGCCAATAAAACCACTGTGCTTACCCTTCGCACCCCACCCCGCCACCAACCCAGTCTGTCATCTGGAAATATGGCTTGAGGCTGGTGGATATGCACTTGATACCATTGAAACCAAAATATTGGACAACATCACAAAAAGAATGACAAGCATGCGGAGGAGTAAAGCTAGTTTAGCTAGAAGGGTTGTGTTAGCCAAATCCCTGATCTTGTCAAAGTTATGGTTTGCTGCTCACGCAGTTCCTTTCTCCATTAACTTTACCAACGCAGTCTACAAGCTCCTGCAGAACTGGCTGTGGTCTGGATACCGCGCACTAGTCAGGCTGGAGACCATGTATGGCCCACGGAAGAAAGGCGGGATGGGGCTGCTCAACTTCACGAAATGAGCAACGCAAATCTTTGGCTCATGGATAGCTATGACAACGACTCCCAACCCGCTTTCCCCCCACTGGGTCAAGGCAGCCCAAACCGACTTTGCAAAGGCACTACATCTGAGGTGCCCATCCAATCTCACAACACAGATGAAGTACCTAACAACACACCCAACAGCCACAGGACTGCACAACACCAACCGCTAATTCAAACGTGTCCTGTACACCCTAAGACAAGGGTGTTGGAGTTTCTCCTATGCACAACAATCCAATGATACTTACTCGCCAATAGAGTATATGCGACTCCACAGAGGACAAACTGTGACCAGCGCACCTTCCCCACTACCACCTTTCCCTCTATCCCAGATTGACTATCTAGATTACCAAGACGTCCCATATGACTTGAGCACCCAAAGGAAGGTGTGGGACCTCATCACTTGCCCCCTCTTATCCCCAAAAGTGAGCTCCACAGTGTGGCGCTACATGCGTCATACATATAGAACAGCTGACCGCACCTTCTCAATGTTCAAGTCATGCGCCATCTGCGGCAGACACAACACGCTGGCCCACCGCCTGGAAGAGTGCCCGCCGTCCAAGACTATCTGGGCCAATGTGATGTACCTATTCCAGCAATCACCAACAGCTGAATTCTGACTATCCCGCGATATCCTAGCACTCAACACAATCTCACCTATCCCTCAGACGCTAAGGGCTTTAGTTTTGAGTATTGCAATATGGTCCATTCACACAATTGCCCTTGATGCCTTCAACGGGATCTTCCACAACATTAAGAAAGCTATCTTCAAGTTCTACAGCCACTTGGACGACTACTTCCAAGCCTGGATATTCGGATCACTAAAACACAAATGGAAGAAACAGATGGGTAACTAACTCCCAATCTGGTTCCTTTGATGTGACACTGAAAACCTCACAATCTCTATAGGAGGTACACCCTACTAGCCCTTGAGCTGTCAAGTCACTCAAGGTCATAGTTACTCACAACCTGTGGCTACTAGCCACACCCAAGTGTGCCATGTCCCGTCCTGTCTTTCTGGTTCCAATACTTAATGTGCTCCCCCCTCTTTACTTTCCTTTCCCACATATTGGATGTGTCAGTCCCCTGGTTGGCCATCCTCAAATAAATAAAAAGATAGCTTTTAACCTATCCTCAATTTATTTAAGCATAATTTCAATAATTATCAGAAGGATTTATCTAGTTAAAATCTTAACACTTTTTTCATGTCACTTCTACTAAGTGTATCTAGATATGAAGTTTATAGTGGCTACCAATGCTTACAACATTGCTATTGCTGCTGCTCTGTTACTAGTGGTCAAAGATGGATCTGAGCATCCAAAATGCTATCTATCCTACAAGATGTCCTTACCTGAGTTAGATTACGCTGTTTATGATAAAAAAGTAATGGCATTGGTTAAATCAATAACTCAATGTTGCCATGACCTACATGACTTCTATAAGCCATTCCGCGTTTGTAAAGATTATAGGGCTGTGCTGTACTATCAAGCCCCTCATCTTTTGACCCCACGGCAAACCATCTGGCATGAGACCATGCACAATTTTTGTTCTATTATGAGTTCATAGAAGGCAAAAGAATGGTTTGGTTGTCGCTCTGAGCCATAACTATGCCTTATCTCCTGATCCCAAAAAGTGTAGCTGCATAACACCCACCTGATGATTCCTTTGAGTAATATTGTACTTAGGCAACCCTCCACTATTATTGCATTCCAGTTCTTGCTTATTTTAGAACCTAGGGTAGTATGTTAATTTAAGAAATGCCGTCCTTTTAAAAAAATCTTTATCTACTTTATTGCTTAATTTTGACCTAATGCAATTTAAATTAGGAGAATAATTTAAACTGGTACCATATAAAGTACAATATGGTATGGTTCCAGGGATTCTTATGGGTTCCTGCGGGCCCATTTGCCTAGAAATAATCAATGAACACCATTATGTTATAATTGTAGGTCACCCTATAAGGGTAAACCTTGAGCTTATCTTCCATACATATAACCTGGAGGAATTTATTAAATGTTGCTTAAAATACTAAGGAGTACATTGTCTTCAACATATTAAAACCAAAGCATCACCTCCTTGCTCGCTTGTTGGTAACAGTACAGAAAGCATAAGGACCTTAGTCTTCACTCTTTGTTGATTTTCTTTTGGAGCTATTCCTCTCTGAAGGTAAGATGTTTTTTATGATGGTGGACTATTTCACCAAGTTTTCCCGTTTCATTCCATGTTAAAACAAAAAAAACTGCAGTTCAGATGGCCAGGGTATTTATGTTCTAATGTTTCTTCATCCATGGTGTACATCAGGAGATTATTAGTGAATGTGGATGTACATAAAGATGCTCATACTTTTTGCCCAGACTCCATGCAATAACCTTTTAGAACAAGAGAGGGCTCAGATCTCCTGAAAATTCCTTGTTTTAGTTGTGTGACCTTACTCAAGTAATAGATTTGCGTTGGGTTAATTCCCTAGCCCCTAAAGATCCTCCCTTTTCTCCCCCTTCTCAACTTCTTTCTTTTTGGAAATGATTAAGGGTTTTTCATGAAGGTAGTCCAGGCTAGAGTGTTTTGCCAGGGCCCCAAGGCTCATCCCACTCCTATCCTAGTGACCTACAATTTCTTATGAACAGACAAATTTTGTCTTTTTTATTTATTCAAGGCAAGCCAACCAGGGGACAGACATTACTGAAATAGAGAAAGAAAGTATTGACATGAAACCTGAGCAGGGTCAACTCTGTCATAGAAAGTTCTTTCACCTCCAGATTGGGACTCAGATTTTTCTGGTTATGTCATAGGTAAGTTTTTGTGTTATTATACCTACTAACCGCCAATAGCTTCCTTTGCCAGGCACCCTGATTGATGTGCAAAGGGCAGGAATTGAACCCACAACCTTCAGGTTGGTAGCCATACGCCCTACCAACTCGCCTTCCACCCCCTCAAATTTTGTCTAAAAACTTGGAAAATTCATAATAAACAAGGAAGTAGGATTGGGCCATTCTTGATATATTTTGAATTTCAGATTAACAATCAAGTTGCTCAATCCATCCTTAAAATTATATATATTGATTGACCAATTGGGAGAGATTTCTATTAAGCAGTTTGCACATATCTACCAATCTGAGTTAATCTGACCAGTATTAGCTTTATCAATAAAATTAGTCACCATTCTGAGGCTTTTAGTATTAAAATTTTAACAAGATTATCAGCAATCACTAAGAACTCTACCAACCCATACCATCACTCCTGCCCAGCCAATTGGGAATGTCAAAGGGGAGCCAGCCCAGATCAGTTCTGAAGCCAATCTCTGACTCTCTCTTTACCCTACCCCTCCCCTATATATAAAAGCCCCTCCTAGAGTCTGTTGTCAGGTCATTCCTTATTTTATCCCTTTTTGAAATTATAGCTCAGTTCTTACAATGCTTTCTTTGTATTATTCCTGCATGTCTTTTCAAAATTTTCCTTTTATCTAGTGAAGCATGCCGTCATTCACTTAGCGGTTTTCATAATTATTGAGTGGTCATCTGACCCATTAATTCAACAGATCGCCACTCTTTAGTAAGATCCAGTGAAGAGCTAAGTTTCTGGTCAGCATTCTCAATCTTTTGAACAAAACGGTCACCCACAGACCCAAGAATAGTCCTGCCAATCCACCAATGGCTTGATGGAAAAATGAACAGCTAGGGACATTCCATTATGCAATTCTTTCATACTTTTAGCAAGCAAATAACGCCTGCACGACCAACCTGAATGAGTTTACCAGGTAAATCATTTGTATCATCCATCAATGGGGCTATCTACCCCATTTTATCTAAAAATCTCAAAACCATTGCCCAATCACTTTCTCAAAGCCTGTTCAGCAGTTTAATTTAAGCCACCAAACCTGGAATGAATTTCAAGCGCGTCAGGAGTATTATCTAAGTTATCTTTATCCAATAAGCAGATTTGTTGATTGAATTGGTGAATCAGTATACAAAGTTGAGTTGGATGATTATCCATGTACTGTAGTTAAACTAAAATACCAGAGTTCAGTTTAAAAAGGCCATAAACTTCAAAACCAGGAGGAGTGGACATACCCCACGCCTCTCTCATCCTTGGGGTTTCCCCAGTAAGATCCACGGTTGCCCCCATTGCAGCCATTTGGTTTGTTATGGGGCCTTTGGTGTATGTAATGATTGATTTTGTCTCAATTATTACATTCTGACTTGGATTCAAATTTTCTAAATCTGAGTCAAAGCATTTAAAAATGTTTTTGGCTCAGTCATAGGGCGCTAGGTTGTGCCTTTCCTGAGTTGTAGATTAGGCTTGTGTGAGCCTAATCAATATTTTGGGTGAGGCCCCCAAGGGGCGGCTTTTATAAGGCGTGCCTGTCCATTCCAAAGTTCACTTAGGAATAATTTACCAAAGCTTTCCCATCCTGGGGAGCATTGTCAGTTGCTCCCCAGATGAGCTCCGGTTGACAGACCTTTTTATTATCCAGCATAAAAATAAAGGTCACTTTGGGGTTAGCATACCTCGCATACCTGTTGGTATTTTTCAGTATCCATTTTGATGAGCTTTTGTGTGGTTGGGTCATATTAACCACTATTTAACCCTTGCTTAACCAACTTGTAGTAGGCAAAGTTTGGCGCTGTTGGTACCCCAAACCTCTCCCTACTCAGTTAGGCTACTTTGGTTGCTTGTTGGTGCATCAAAGAATTATTTATTTATGGCAGCCAGAAACTGGGGAATTTCTGATCATGACATTGTTCCAAAGTCAAATGCTGCACGCCTCTGATCCCCAGTTTGGCTGACCTCATTATCACTTGGTCCCAGTCAGTAAGGAACCAGCACTGGTGGGAGCTGGTGACTGATGGCCAACCTTGGATCTAAAGTGACCATTGGTCAAAAATCCTGGTGGGGTCTCCTACTCACCAGAATTTGGTTGGCAGTGAGGGGACCTGTCCCAGCATGGCTCCCTCACCCATGGATGGTCCACCCAGAATTGTGCCATCCAGCTGCGCTGTACCACCACGCCCCTCTCACACTTCTGTTGGAGAAATTGCCTTCCTGGGTGGGATGGGAAGGCCATTGACAACAGGAGCCTAGTAGGGGTGCGCAACACAGCCAAATGCTGGGCATGTGTCAGGAAGTTGATATGACTGGACAATATACTAATTATACAGCGGATTGGAGGGGGAATTAAGACAAGTCTCAAGATTGACAAAAAGAGGTATACAAATTATAGTCGATTGAAATGTTGACCAATCAGTGAGAATGGGTGGATTACGCCGGGATTTTTTATAAATGAGAGTTTTGAATAAAAGGGGGAAACAAATAGAAGACTACCAGGCTGAGGATGCATCTGGCTTGGGGAATTGAGATATAAAGAGTTAAATGGAGGATTGATGGAAGACTTCTTTCAGAAATTAGGTTGTTGCAGAGAGGTCTGCATATTAAGTAAAATATTAAAGGTTGAAATAAGGGACGATAGCTCCATGTAAAAGTTTATTAGTTTTTATTAAGAATTGGTGATCTTCATATTGTCTGATTTGGTTTCCCAGTGGCTAATACCCTGTGCAAACTGACTCAGTGGAATCAAGACTATACGCCGAGAATTAACAATGGTACTCACTACAGGGGGCCATTGGTCAACTGTAGTTATTTGATGCTAAAATACGATGATGAGCTCTCATTTGTTATGTCACCATTCTATCAGATTCCGTGCGCATCATAAGGAAGAAGCACAAAAGTCACCTAATAATGAACCAATATTATTCACTGTGACTGAGTTGGGTAATGATGAAGTTATGATCAATCTGCAACAGAAAACTGCCCTGAGCTGACAGCTGACCAACTAGGGCGCTCCGCAAATGTGACCCCTCAGCAGCTGCAGAATATAATGGAGTGGCTGTTATGCGGATATTAATTATACAAAGATGAGGCGGGTAGTATGCCTTGAGTCTTTTTTATAACCAACGCAATCAAGAAAATTGCTAAGCCATGTACATGCCCTATCTGGACGTGACTACAATAGTGTTGAATCGCCGCCTTGGTACCTGCGGAATTGAGGAGTATCTAGTCGCATATGTGCAACCATCTATTCACCAGATACTGCAAGTGTTGGCTTGTCACAATATAGAGATTGAAGATGTGATGCAATTTACTTGAGCACAGCAAAACAATATTTGCCTCTTGCTTGACTGCCTCAATCACTCTTTTTTGAGGTACAAGGGGCGCTTGTACAAATGGACCACCGTGTTGAGAACATCTGCCATCAATTGGACATGTTGGTACTTTAGTTGAACCTTGAGTTATCTTGGGTAATCAACAAACTGTTGGATCAGTATGGCCTATTGATGGAATGGATTCAGGACGTCACAACGTTGGGAAACAATACTGAGCGTTTTATGATGGATTTAACCAAAATGGGTGGAAGCACTTGAAGCCATAGTTGCTCAGCTTAAGGAAAAAATAACACTGTGGAACAGCAAGTGGTGGATCAATTTGGTTTCATATCAGCTGAAGTAAACCAACTATATATCAAATGGAGTGGTCAGCAAACAGTTGATAATGCACTTATCCTTTGGTCAACGTCCCCCAAATATCTCCAGCTAGTCCGTCAGGTTACACAATTGGAAGCCATTGTCAGGCTGAACAGCGTCAAGTTTTTCTTCTTTTAATCTATGAGACATGGGAGTATGCTGACATACAAGAACGACTTGATACCCTTTGACGGGCCAATGAGGGGTTGGTATGGGAACAAGCTGCTCTCTTTACCCAAATAAACAACGCTAATCAACAAGTGGATAATGCAAGCTGGCAGCACAGCCATATGCAGAATACAATCAAAGATGTCCTCTAGCAATTACAAGCAGTGGAGCAGCAGTTGAATGAGAAGTGGGAATATTGTCAGAAGTTGCAATATCAATATGCGACACTGCAATGGGAATTCCAGGATGGACGGTGTAGATGCCATTCAGTTAAAGTGGAGCAGTTGATCAACGAGCATATTGTGGAGTATGCTGGAGCGGGGGGAATGATGCAGTTAGTGGCAATTTGGGGGAAAAATTCTATGGATCCACTAACAAATATTCCTCAGTTGCTGAAATGTATTCTCCACATGACTCTACTTCCATTGAGTTCATTATGCCAGATTTGAGATCGACCAGCCAGTTGTACAATAATTCACAAGGGGGTGGTTCCCTTAGTCGCTCCAGAACCAATTCGCCTGATCCTTGCTGCAGAAGCCTGGAGCAAGGCAAAGCTGTGAAAATTGAAAAATTACCTCCTTTCAGTCATGACAGTAATCTAAACAGTTGCTTCAAGAAATTTGAATTCACCATGGAAGGAGCTTCTGATTGACAGAAAGCAAAACCGTTACTATCTGCTCTCAATGTGGACAGCGCCGATCATGTTACCTGCTTCCTTACAGACAGCTCATAATCCTATGATGAAATTAAGGTGATTATTCTCCAGCTGTTTGGGGGTGCGACCAAGATGGCTCAATAGAAAGCTGACTTCCTTAATATAAAATTTCACCAAAACGAGACCCTGTCAGATTTTTCTTAAACGTTTCTTGGCGGAAGCACATGTACTAATTGGAGCTAACATTTTATCCACTGAGGATGTTGGTATAGTGATGACAGCAGCCATCAAACTATATTAGAAACTATATAATGTTATGTCTCATGTTTTGGACAGAGATGCAGGAAATATTCAAATTATGAATACCTTATGTTGACTCTCTGCCATGATCAGCACCCCCAATATAGCCTGAAAACCCTCTGCTATCCCCGCATCAAACTCTTCAGAATTTGGACTACAGCGACTAAGATATCAACCGCCATAGCATATTTGTTCATCATACAGATCTGCGAATCCTTTCCGGCCTAGATATGATCTGCCAGCTTGTTCATGACCTTGGAAACATACTGTTAATTTTTTCATTGGTCCTTCCGCTGCATGCTATATATATGAACCTTCCATGAATACTTGCTTCCAGTGCGGCTGAAGTGGGCATTATGCGGCAAACTGCCCTAGAAAAACATGAGTGTATGTGATGCCAACCAAGGAAACTGAGCAGGGAAAAGCTCAGGCAGAGTAGACATGTAACATTCTACCTCCGCTATGTCTAATCAACTTGTCCCTAATGATTCCCAAGCTTCTAATTGGGGAGGATTTGGAACTCTATCAGATGAATTGCTATACCAACAGCTTTCATTGGGTAACCCTGATTCCGTTTCCAAAAGTAAAAATTCACCCACAAGCCCTGAGTTCTGCCAGGATGCACATAAGCCATATGTGTGGCAGATCTTGGAACAGACCGGCACAAGTAACAAGGATCCCTTGACAGCCACTGCCTCTTTGGTAGGAGACAACGTAGCCATACCAGTGGAAAAAATTGTCAATTAGTATCCTCAGGTCAGTAAAAGAATCTCTTTCTTCTTAAGTAACATTAAGCCCTTGGACGTACACATAATAAATACAGGTGGTTCTTCTTACTCAGAATGTACTTATTGTGACATTTTTGTTCAAAACACAAAAACCTGCGCTATCATTGACATGGGAGCCCCTGTGAACATAGTCTCTACCCGGTTGGTGGCTAAAATTATGCTCAAACCAGATATGGACCATTGAGTAGTTTATGAAACCACAGGGACGCATAGCACTGTGTCTGAAGGAGCATATAGTGCGTTGCCCTTACAATTTGGGCCAGTCCAGGCTTCCACTCCAGCGGTGATTCTGCCAAATAACAACTACAACATGTTAATTGGCGCAGCATTTATGAGGAAATTTGGTGTTGTGATAAAAAAGGCGGAGGAAACACTTAATACTTTAGGACAACAGATTCCTGTTTATTTTACCTCTTGTGGAATCCCAACGGAACCATTCCGCTATAGTCAAATCAATCTGAATACAGTGACAGAGTAATTCTTGTGCATTATCGATGACTGAAGTGTTGAACCAGGGTCCTCCCCAATCAGATTTATGAGTACAACGGGATTCCGCTTTGGGCATCAAGCGATTTGAGCCTACCATCTAGACATCAGTGCATAGTAGGGACTGGGATTAAAATTGATGTCCCTAAAGGGCTTTATGGAGAAATCAAGCTCTTCGCCAACACTCTCAGCTCAAACCACATGTGGCTCCAGGGTTCTGCCACCTGGGAATGGAGAAGTGAAAGTGCTGCTAGCAAATTTCAGAAAGAGACAATAACAATCCAGCAGCAACAAGTGGTGACTTACTTACACTTTATTCCTATAGAGGAAGTCTGCCATATTCATTATTTCAGCTCCTGGGAGGATCTCGGACTGCTGACAAGCTCTCCACTCAGCATATTGACTGTGGTTTCACAGGAAGCGCTTACTGGATTATTGGTGGAACAACAAGAACAGGCTATGGCGTTATTTGAAAAGTACTGAGATATTCTCACACATGACAATCATGATTTGGGGTACGCTCAAGGTGTGGTACATCAGATAGATACAGGGGATCACCCTCCTACTCAATTGCAACCTATTAGACATTCCAAAGCAGCAGAGGATGTTGTCTCCAACAAGGTGGATAAACTTATTGTGCAGGGGATTCTAGAGTTGTCAGTCTGTGGGCATCACCTGTGCTCATTGTAAAGAAAAAGATGGCTCAAATCAAGTGGTGATTGACTATTGTAAACTCAATAATGTAACAAAGAAGGATTCCTACCCTCTTCTGTGGATTGATGATGCGTTGGACCAATTGGGAAGGGCGTATTATTTCTCTGCCATGAATCTGATATAAGGGTATTGGCAGATCAAATTGCCAACAGTGGAATGGGAAAATGTGCTATCATCACTTTGAGAGTTTTATTACAGCCAACTTGCATGCCACAATGGTTGTGCAACGCCCCAGCTACATTCCAGCATGCCATGGATATGATTCTAGGTGATTTTAAGTTGTCCTGCGTTTTTTTATCTCAATGATATTAATGTGTTCTCACAGGTTTTTTGAACACCTTGCCCATTTGGAACAAGAGTTTTGACGCCTTGTGGCCACTAATATCAAAATTAAGCCTTGGAAGTGCCATTTCCTTAAAGAACAATTGTAATAACTTGGGTTCTGTCAGGCGAACAGCAAGTAAGAATTATACTGGCCTGCCAGCTAAGGTGCCAGAACACCCAAACGGCATACCAGAATGCCCAAGGCACTGCTGCTGGTATGACGAATATGAACCTGAAAAGGAGTTTCACCAATATCTGCTGGTGAGCCAGAATTTTGTACAGGCACAAAATAAGATACCAGGCAAACATGGCCATTAACCCTGAGGGGTATGATAGTGCCAGCGGAAGAGGAGGTTTAATTCTCAACATATAAAAACTAAATATTTGTGGAAGGTTTTTAATGGAAAATTTAAGAAAGAAAAATTGACCAACAATTTTATCAGTGTGATGCGACTGATTAAATAGTAGTTGATTTAGAGGGGAAACAAGCCAGGTTCAGGTCCCACAAGTTTGACCTAACCAGCGAATTATTCAGGAATGGGGAACAGTTAATTTATCTGGGAACTGACATCAAAAAATTTGGTGGCAGGCCAATTCACTGTTGGTTCAACTTGAACGTCTAAAACTGAGGCTTAACTGTGTTTCTGACGGTTGACATGATGGCGTTTATGGGAGGATACCCCAGTGGTAGAGTATGGACCCTCTACCACTGCCTCCCGAGTTCAATCCCAGTAATGGACTTTGGGTAGGGGACGATTTTGACTGTGTTGGTTTTGCGCGCCAATGCCCTGAACTGAGATAGCGAATAGCAAAGGCGGTCCATGGAGTTCCTGGCCTATCATACGCCGCGCATGGAAGTTTTCTGGGTTTTATCCTCCTTTCCCATTTTCTTCACTTCCCTAATTGGTGCGGTATCGTCCTCAGGTCAGCCCACCTCAAATAAAATTGTTAAATTGTTAAATTGACATGATGGCGTTTATCCCAATGAGCATCAGGAATCCCCCAAGGCTACCCCACATAGGGTGGGACCAATTGGTTGGGACAGGTTCAGGACGTCCAACCCACCCGTGCTTAGTCGCTGGGACATTTGTTCAGTCAGTAGCATTGCATCAGGCGCAACGCCCAATTTGCCAGTGGGGAGCTTCAAACCCTCATCAATGGTGTCTGATGCTGTTACCTGCCCATCGGGGATGATCCCTAATGACTTTGGGAGGGGGTGACTTTTTGATTATTGTATTATATGAATCCTAACTGTTGGGCATTCCAGCTGATATATTGGTCTTCATACCTTTTTGACCATTTTATATATGAGCATCAGGCTGATTGCCACTCAAATTAGTTCCAATTGGTTTCATTTTGGCGATCTCAACACAGATTTCACTGATTCCCCATAGCAGTTCTGCCATGGTGAGTGTGGGTACTAAAGCGGTATCTGAAGTGGGAGAGCTTTTACCCAGCACTCATCTACCATGTGAGTGAGATCGCTCTGAGTAACAAGGGGTAAAGCCATCCTCTTTGGTGCTTTTTTTCAGGAATGGGAAGATGGCCTGATCAACACCCAGAGGACATTCCCCGGGACTTACATAACCCATTCCTTTTTTCAAGGGAAGATCCCCACCACCAGGGAACTGTAAGAGAGCCACATTCTTGTGCGCCTTGGGTAACTTAATCGTTATTACTGTCGCAGGTTTTTGGGAAGGGCGGGGAGCATTGAGGTGGGTTTTGTGAAATGCTTTGAACAACTCCATACAGTTTGCACAATCATGTGCCTTGACCCAACTGTTCTCATAATCTGGATAACCTTTCCAAGCCACGAGATATTGAATGGACTGGTGGGACTTGTGGGATGCCAGGATTTTCTCCACCTCAGCCTCTTCCACATCCTCAATGATGATTGGTTTGGGTTCCATGGGGACCATACCCTTGAAAGGTGACAGCTGGGAAACTTGGAAGATGGGATACTGTTTCCAGTGAGCTGGAAGCTTCAACTGGAATGCACCATTACCCAAGACCTCTTCCACCAATTGGGGGCCAGAACACTTACTCACGAATTTACAAGAAGGCGCTTGAATATGTAAATGGTGGGTATCGAGCATACAATAGGAGCCCACTGTTATATCATGACTTGGGAGCCGCTTACAATCCTTGAACCTCTTGTAGTCATCAATAGCTTTGGTGAGGTGTTCCTGCACCAAATTTTTGAGTTGACCTAATATGGTCAGCGTGATCCACGGCAGCTTGGACCTCAGGCCACAAGCAAGGTCTGACCAAAAATGAAGGATTGTAACCCAACGTTACTTCATAGAGTGAAAATCCTGTAGACGCATGCGTTCCATTATTATAAGTGAATTGGGAGAGGGGAAGGTCGTTGGCCCAGGTGTCCCTGTGCAGCTGCAGCATAGCAACACAGGTACTGTTTGAGGACTTGGTTGACTTTCTCAGTCTGTCCATCGGACTGGGGATGGTATGCTGTAGAATGTCAGGGGGATATTTTTAGGATAGATAGGAGTTCACTCCAAAACCGCGCTGTGAACTGTGGACCATGGTCGCTAATAATCCCCCTTGGAAGACTAAACACTGAGAACATGTGATTCACAAAAAGCGGGCAATCTCCTCCAACATAATTTCAGAATGGCAAGGAATGAAAAGGGAAAATTTTGTGAAACGATCCACCACCACCATCACCACTGTGAACCCATTAGAGCAGGGGAGTTTGACAATAAAGTCCACAGACACCGATGTCTAAGGACCCTCCACCTGCTGTAAGGGGTGTAAAAGACCAATTCTACTGGAGCGGTCTGACTTAGCCTGAGCACAAGTAATGCAGTCGGCAATCCAAGCCAGAACTTCTTTTGTCAAACCTGCCCAATTGTAGGTCCATTTGATCACTTTGATGCATTTCTTAGTACCAGGGTGACTGACCGTGTGGGGATCGTGATGTGCGCGGAATAACTCAGTTCAGAAGGAGGGGGAACCCAAACGCGAGACTGAAAGTAAATAAAACTCTCCTTTAATGAGTATAGGGAGAGTTTATTCTTCTGGTGAGATAACTGCTCGACCAGCTCCACGCCCTCAGGCAGGCCATTTGACCAGCTAAGACCTGAGCAACTAACAGAGCGACAGGGGCCAGAGCAACGGAAGAAATGACAGGGGGGGACAATTGATAGGATTTGGTTGGTAGGAATCACAGTAACAAGATCCACTTCCTCCAGATCCGCGGAACAGTGGGTGGGGCTGCAGCATAGAAAATCAGGGAGTACATTGAGAGCACCTTTTATGAATTCATATTTGAAGTTAAAACTGCACAGGTCCTGATAGGTTTGGGCTTGCTGATGTGCCAACTTTTGAGGTTTACAAAAATACAAAAGGGCCTGGTGATCCATGCGAACTGTTAATTCATGTTGGGCACCCTGTAACAGGTACCTCCAATGAGTCAAGGCCCATGCAACAGCATTAAACTCCTTGTCATAGATAGCTCAAGACTGCTCCATAGAGGTGAACTTTTGGGAAAAGTAGGCGACTGGGTGTTCCAAGCCATTGTGCTCCTGGAGCAACACTGCCCCAAGGCTACTGATGAAGCGTCACATGCAACAATATACAGCTTGGTGGGATCGGCGTGTTTCAAGATAGGAGGGGATACAAAAACCTCTTTAATTGATTCAAATGCCTGTTAGCATTCGTCCATCCAGTGAAATGGTAAATTTTTCCCTGTAAGGGGGTGGAGTGGGGCAGCAAGCTGGGAAAGTGCTGGGGAGAACTTTTTTAAGAAAATGATGGTTCCCAAGAATCTCTGTAGTTGTTTCTGGGTAGTCAGGGTTGGCCATTCCTGGATAGCATCTAACTTATTGGGAGTGATTGCATAACCATCTTTAAGGATGAGGTTCCCAAGAAAGGTAACCTTCTCCATATAGAACTCACACTTGGAAGGCTTGACGAAAAGCCTGCCTTATTTAAGGTGGCCACAACTGCTTCCAGGTCAGTAGCGTGTTGTTTGGGAGTCAGGGAGTGAATCAGAATGTTGTCAATATATGCAACTGTGCAGGTAAACTGGAGGTCACCCAGTACATTGTCAATCATGTGTTGAAACGTAGCGAGAGCGTTCTTCATCCCAAAGGGCATCACACGGAATTGGAAAATGCCCCACTTCGTCCAGATTGCTGTTAACCATTCTTGCCCTTTCATTTCCCGAATCTGGTTGAATGCTTTGACGATATCCAGCTTAGAAAACACCTGAGATTTGGAAATTGCTTGGCTTATCATCTGTTCTAAAGGCAGGGGGTAGGGATCAGAAACTGTGATTTTATTTTGGTGTCCATAGTCCACACAGGGGCGGAGAGAACCATCAGCTTTTTAGTGAAGACAATGGGAGACGCGATGGGCGAGGTTTCCTTGAACAACCACCCTTTTTTCAACATATCATCCAACCAGGTGTTGAGCGCGACCTCCTCCTCTGCTGTGTGGGGATACAACGGGCAGTTGATATTCACCAACTCCACCGTCATGAAAAAACCACAGTCAAATCTAGTGTGGGGAGGCAAACAATCTGCCTTTTCAGAATCAAAAATGCTTTGATAGCGCATTAAACTTTCTGGAAAATTGGATGATATGACTGTAGGGGAGACGAGGGATATAATATAACTGCGGCCTTGAGCTTTCCTAAGAGTATCAATTAGGGGGAATTCACCCTCCAGTTGATCATTAGCGAATGACAGCGTGTTAGACTCCAAGTGGATCTTGACATGTTGCCAGCGCCACCATCCCACTCCTAAGATCACTGGAAACACCAAGTTCAGCATAGCAGAAAAGTGGTCGCAGAAACTGAACTGGTGTATTGAAAATGTGACTGGTCGGCGTACCAGGTATGAGGTTTGGGAGGCTGACAATGCAACCATCACCAAAGGACCTGCATCCAGGGCAAGTTCTAATTGTTGAACCAGTTCTACACTCATAAAATTACCCGCAGCTCCAGTGTCCACCAGGGCTTCAAAGGAGGCGTGATGGGACCCAACACTAATTTCATGGATACTAAGAAGTAAGCGGAGTTCTCTTTATTGGTAGTTGTGGGTTAATTTAGTGATACCAAAGAGATGGTAGTGGGGTCAGGGGAAACCACTAGGCTTTGGTGGGGGTAAACTCGTTGCAAGTCGAGATGTCAGATTGTGCTGACATGGGCAAAATAGCCGCGGCAACTATGGGGTATGGGTTTGAAGTTTTGAGTGGGGCTGGACTATTGTGGGCAGAGAAAATATTCTTCACAACCTGTTTCAGTTGAAAAGGAGGTACCATTGCTGCGCCAATATACATGAGAAAGGCGGAAATGGCAAAGAATTCTGGTTGGTCAATTATGTCAGGTGAGCATCAAGTAAGAATTAGACTGTCCTGATGCTCAAGGTGCCAGAGCACCCAAACGGCAAACCAGAATGCCCAAGGCACTGCTGCTGGAATGACAAATATGATCCTGGAAAGGAGTTTCACCAATATCTGATGGTGAGCCAGAATTTTGTACAGGCACAAAATAAGATACCTACAACCATGGCCATTAACCCTGAGGGGTATGATAGTGCCAGCGGAAGAGGCGGTTTAACTCTCAACATATAAAAACTAAATATTTGTGGAAGGTTTTTAATGGAAAATTTAAGAAAAATAAATCAACCAATAATTTTCTCAGTGTGATGCAACTAATTAAATAGTAGTTGATTTAGAGGGGAAACAAGCTGGGATCAGGTCCCGCAAGTTTGACCTAACCAGCGAATTGTTCAGGAATGGGGAACTGATAATCTAACTAGGAACTGACATTGAAGAATTGGTGGCAGGCTGAGTCACTGTTGGTTTGACCTCAGATGTCCAAACTGAGGCTCAACTGCGTTTCTAACAGTTTTCGCGATGGCGTTTAGCCTGATGAGCAGCAGGAATCCCCCAAGGCTACCCCACATAGGGGTGGGACAATTTGGTTGGGAACAGGTTTGGGATGTCCAACCCATCTGTGATCAGTCGCTGGGCCATTCGTTCAGTCAGTAGCATTGCATCAGGCGCAATGCCCGATTTTCCAGCAGGGAGCTTTGAACCCTAATTGATGGTGTCTAATGCTATTACCTGCCCGTTGGGGATGATCCCTGATGACTTTGGGAGGGGGGTGACTTTTTCAATTGTTGTATTAATCAAATTGCAACCATCGGGAATTCTAACCAATAGATCAGTCTTCATACCCTTTTGACCATTTGAAATCCAAGCATCAGGCTGATTGCCACTCAAATTAGCTCTGATCAATTTCATTTCAGCGATCTTAATGCAGATTTCACTGATTCTCCATAGCAGTTCTGCTGTTGTGAGTGTGGGTACTGGAAGTGGGATCTAAAGCAGGAGAGCTGTTACCCAGCGCTCATCTACTGCATGAGCGAGATCACCCTGAGTAACAAGGGGTACAGCCATCCTCTTTGGTGCCTTCTTACTCGGGAATGGGAAGATGGCTCAATCAACGCCCAGAGGACATTTCCCAGGACTTACAGGTTCATTGTGGATTCAAATGGGCTTAAACTGCATCTGGCTAAAGTGGAAGCGATAAGCAAGATGACTCACCCAGGTAGTAAGTGGAAACAAAGTGTTTCTGGGGATGGCCAGGTACTACTGACAGTTCATTCCCAATTTTAGTTGTATAAAGGCCCCGCTTTTCGAGTTGTTGAAAATAAAATGCTTCTTTCAATTGGATGGAATGATGCCAGAACGCTTTTGACGTGTTGTGCAACACATTAGCAAGTGCTTCCATATTGTAATATCCCAACTTTGACAAACAGTTCATAATGCAAATGGATGCTTTCCTCTCCGCTATAGAGGCAGTATTATTTCAAAAGGACAACAATAGCGTAGAGCATCCTGTTGCATTTTGTAGTTGAAGCTTGAACTTTTATGGATGGAACTACACCATTACCGAGTGAGAATGTTTAGTGGTGATCTACTCTTACAAACAGTTCCAGGTATATCTGCATGAGGTATGATTCCAAGTAGTGACAGACCACGCTTCCTTGCATTGGTTGCAGAATCTGCGTAAACTGGAAGGACAATTCACAAGTTGGGCACTGAAGCTCCAGGCATTTGTTTTTGAGATTTTATACTGTCCAGGAGCAAAACACCAAAATGTTGATTGTCTTTCTTGTCTGCCAACATTTGCTATCACAGCAGATTTTAATGACATAATGTATGAGAAGATGGTGGTGAACATATACCAGGATGAGCCACCGCATGTGATCAAGGTATTAGATGGAATCAGGGTGGATACTTTCCTATGTGGGGGAGAACTATATAAGCGAATTGGCAACACAACGTTGAGTTTCCTAAACCTTTGGACAGACCTGCGATTATTATGGATGCCAAACGGGCTGTAGGTCATGGATGTTTGTGGAAAATGCTGGAGTTTTTATGACCCTGATACTACTGAGAGAGCATGCAGTATGACATATTGGAAACGGTTAGTTGTTGCCATCAGTGTCAAGTGGAAAACCCATTCCACAAGAAAACCACATACCAGCTGGTTAAACCCCGTTTTGCCTAGCACATTGTTTCCATTGATGTAGTGGGACCTCTGCCAACTAGCGCCAATTGATCCAAGTATATTAGTGTCACCATTGATCATTTGACTTGATGGGTGGAGGCTAGGGTTATTAATGACTTGGGCGCGGTCACCACTGCCAAGTTTATTATGAAGTATGTTATACAGCAACATGGCTGCCTGCAATTCATTTTAATGAATAATGGAACCAATTTCACTTTGCACATTCTGCCAAAGTTGAATGAGTTGATGGCAATCCATGGGGTTTTGACCACCCCATATCACCAAAAAAAATGGAATGGTAAAGCTGGTTAATGGAACCCTAGTGAACATACTCCATAAATTGGTAAAGTATCGACCCTTGGAATGGAGCGCCAGCAACCTACAGCCATGTTTGCATATAATATCAGCTATCATTAGTCCATTGGTAAGAGGCCGTTCAAACTGCTGTATGGTCAAAATCTGGCTCTGCCTGCCCTGCTTTACTCGTTTGTGGAGGATACTGGTGGGGTAGACCCCCAGCAATACTTGAAGACTCTTATGGATACATCGATCAAGCTTTAAATGGAAGCCTACTCTACCAGTTTAGCTAAGAAGATTCACAATCATGCAGCTGGATAGAAGAGACAAAGCGGACTTCCACTGTTTGCTGTAGTATACTATGTTTTATTCCATGATCAGCATGGTTTTGGGAGGAAAAACAAGCTCTTCAGCATCTGGGTTGGTCCATTTTGAGATGATTGAGAAGACTGGCATGGATGTCTACACCATCAAGGAACCGGTGAGGGGGTCAGATAATCAACTGAGTTCACATGAAGTTCCTTTGAGCATACAAACAGTGAGAGAATATCATCCAGTCAAGGGGGGGTAACGTTGGGAAGTTGATATGACTGGACAATATACTAACCATACAGCGGATTGGAGGGGGAATTGAGACAAGTCTTGAGATTGACAAAAAGAGGTATACAAATTATAGTTGATTGAAATGTCAACCAATAGTAAGAATGAGGGGATTACGCCGAGATTTGATATAAATGAGAGTTTTGAATATAAGGGGAAAAAATAGAAGACTACCAAGCTGAGGATGCATCTGGCTTGGGGAATTGAGATATAAAGAGTTACATGGAGGATTGATGGATGACTTCTTTTTGAAATTAGGTTGTTGCAGAGAGGTCTGCATATTAAGTAACTTAACAAAGGTCGAAATAAGGGGCAATAGCTCCGTGTAAAGGTTTATTAGTTTTTTAACGTGTTTTATTGCGGGGAAGGCCAACCAGGGGATGGACACTTCCGAATATAAATGTGAAAGAAAACAAAACTTAGTAACAGGGAAGGCACCCCAGAGAAGCGATGCTATCTCCTGTTGCCAGCGGGAACACCACTATTGGGAAGAGGAGGGAACGTGTAAAGGGGTCGTAGCCACAATTGAACATGTGTGGAGGAAAGGGTCTGAGTTGATGAACCAAACTGGGAACCAGGAGGAGACCAACTGATGGCAACGCGGTGGGAGGTACCCAAACATCCACGCCTGGAAGTGGTCCACCAAATGGGACCAGAATCTGTGGACAGCTTCTGGGAGGGTGGGGGTGGAGCCTGCGATGTCATCCAAGACAATCGTGTGGATAGTCCACATGGCAATTGCAACCACCAGAGTATGGAGGGAGGATGGAAGAGGGGATACCATGGCTATAGCAAACATATCTCTAGACAGACTGAAGGGATGTGTTTGATCCTGGCCAAGCAGACGTTGAACTTCACACCATATCGCTTTAGAGGTAGAACACTTCTCCAGGCGGTGGAACAGCGTTCCATACTGGCCACACGATGCAGGATGAGTGTAAAGCGTTAGAGTGCTCAGTTATACAGTACACCCGCCTCAGGCAGCGCCACACATGGGAACGGATTTGAGGCTGCAACAGAGGGTGGTGTTCGTATTTCCAAATAGTCTTCTGGGTCTCAAGGGAATAAGGTATGTCCATCAGTTCAGGTAGTCCACCCTGGATAGGACTTGGGGCCATGTGGGGATCAAGCCATCTTGAATGGGTAACCCTGTAACTCCTGTATGAACTGAGGAGAGGGGCGGCCTCTCTGGGTTGTGTGTCCACTAATATGAATTCTCCGCTCAGCGCTCCAAATGGATAGGAGGATTCGTTTGTAGTGGGCTTTAGTACCATGAGGACCTGTGGCCGGTAGGTGGGAAGCCAGATATTTCATCAATGAGTGAAGGTTTGATGGATTGTTAAGGCCCAAGGCGCGGGAGAAGTTGGAGTGGGCCGCGCGGGACCAGTGTTGGGAGGGGAGCGTAGGGGCGGTGATGGCTGCAATCCAGGTGCCCAGGATCTTGGCAGCATGGGCTTTGAAGTCAAGAAGGCCCATGCCACCATGACGATGAGAGCCAAACATTACCTCAAGCCGCACTGGCGGTGGGCGGCCTGACCATAGCCACCCTTGTAGAAGGGCATACATAGATTTGAAAAAACCCAGGGAGAAGGCGATGGCGTGGGCTCCAAACCAGACTTTGGAGAGGAGCATAGAGTTGGCTAAAACAACCCTTCCAGTAAGGGAAGTAGGGTGGGCTCTGAGGGAGGCGATGCGCTTTGTCACATTGTCTAGAATATGACTTTCCATTACTGCTGAGGCATACCCGCCTGCCTCCACCCACACGCCCAGATGGCGTACAGGCCCTATGGTAGGGCGTGGCATGAAGGGGAGCACAAGTGGTGCGGTGTGGGGAGAGCAGGGAAGGCGAGCACGTGTGTGAGCAGATGGGCTGGGCTGGGCACTGGTCGCTGGGGCCCAGCAGGTTTGATACCAACCAAGGAGGATGATTCCAGTTTTGGAAGCATTCAGTGCAGCATTACTTACCCAGGAATACTCCTGGATGAGAGCTTCAAGCGCGCGTGCATCTTGATTATTAGACACCCTGACCACACAATCATCTGCAAACGCCATCATCTTGACTGGGGCTTGGCCTGGTGCATGGACCCCAGTGAGGCGGGCATTCACATTTTGAATTAGTGGGTCAAGGCTGAAGTTGTATAAGAGTGGGCTAAGGGGGTCCCCTTGGCGTAGGCCCCTTTGAGGGTGGACTACTTCCGTGAGGAAGCCAGGGCCATGCACTGCCATTGTTGCAGATTCCATAAGCAGCATCACCCAGCTGATGAAGCGAGGGGGTAAGCGGAATTGGTGGAGGCAGGCCCTGAGGTATTCCCAGTTTACTCAATCATAGGCCTTCTGTTGGTCCAAAAATACAAGTTCCCCAGAGGCCTTGGACTGGCATGCATTAGCCACAGAGTGCACATTGTCCAAAATTGACCTTCTGGGTATGAAACCAAATTGTTCTGGGTAGATGGTGGCAGAGGCTACAATCCCTAGACGGTTAGCCATTATTTTAGTTAAAATTTTTGTATCCATGTTAGTTAAAGAAATGGGGCGCCAGTTGGCTAAGTCTAGCTTGTCCCCTTTTTTGAAGAGTGTGACAGTGAAGGCCTATTGTCCTCCTGGTAGGAGGCGCGTTTCCAGAAGGCTCTGGTTAAGTGAGGCAAGCAGTAGTGAGGATATATATTTGAAGTACTTTTTATAGAATTCATCTGGAATGCCATCTGGGCCTGGGCATTTCTGGTTTGTCGCACCGCGGATGGCTGTCCATAATTCATTCAGAGTAATCAAATTTAATATTTCTGGGTATTAGGGAACGGTGCAGATGTGGGTTCAGCTGAGAAATTCCGCCACTTCAGCCAGCTGAATTGTATCGGATTGGTACAACTCAGAGTAATATTTTTGTATTTTGATCGCCACTTTGGCTGGTTTATCCGCGATGGAAATATCTGACCTCCACACCTGTGTATAGGCCACGCTCTGGCGCGGTGCGGAGTATTTTTGAAAAAATAAGCGGAGCATTTGCCACCCTCTGTAATGTGTTTGGCCCTGTACTGAACACAAACCTGATGTTTGTGTTGCCTTTCAAGTGCGTTGAGGCGGGCGGCTGCTTTGGCCCACTTCCTACCCCAAGCGGGCTGTAGCCCATGGCTGGGATGTTGGACTCCAGGTGTACCAACTCTTCCAGAGCGCGCAAGATGACGGCTGAGGTAGCTTGTGAGCATCAGGATGATAGGTGGCAAGCATGGCAGATGGTATCCTCTTTGAAGGCTGCTTATGTGGAAATTGGGTCCATGCAAAATGGTGCAATAAACTCTTTTGCTGAGGGCGCTGATTCCACCCAAAAAGGAAAATCCTGGTGACACAATTTCGGGTGGGTGGAGTTTGCACCAATGCGGAGCCCTAGCCACTGTGATGGGTAAGTGGTAGGTTATTGAGACCAGCTGGTGGTCAGAGAAATCGATTTATGATGTGTGGAAGTGGGAAATACAAGATCAAAATTTCACTGGTGCAAGGATAAGGTCTATGCGGGATATGGACCTTAGTTGGCCGTCATGAACGTGGGGGCGTGTCATGTTCTCAAGTAGCGGAGTGTGTTGCAGCAGCGCATCTAGCAACCCAAGGGTGGCCTTTAGAATGCGAAGTTCTACATGACCCTGGGGGTGTGGGATGAGGAAGGCCAATGGTCCATGGATGTGTTTAGCCAACAGTTCATATCGCCAACTATGAAAGGGTCAGGTGGTAATGGAAGGGATTTGACCGATGAGAAAAATTCATGATGCTCTTGTGCACAAGTTGGGGCATAAATGTTGACAATTGTGTGCACCACGTCAGCCCATGAAAATGTAACAATGAGGTCTTGGCCATCGAGGAAGGATTCATACGATAAAAATTTAAAAAAATTGTTTTCTGAACAAGCACCCCACAGTGCTCTGACCAGAAGGATAGGGAAGGGAGGAGCATGGTTTTCCAAGCATCCTCAGAACCTCGTGGGCAGTGGGATTCCTGGATGTCCAGGATGTCCATGGGTAAATTTTTTGTAAAAAGAACTCAGTTTCCTAGCCTGGGACGGCGAGTCCTTGAGTCCAGCAATATTTAACATCTTAAAGTGAAGGCTTCCCCCATCACACCTTAGGTGTGAGAGAGTGGGCATCCAGGCCCACCAGCCTCCTCTGGATCCCCACAGGCCTTCACGGTGGCATGGGTGTTTGCAGCAATGCTATTGGTAGATTTATTAATTTTGGCAGACAGGTTCTCGTTGGCTTTTGCCTTCACTTTTTGTTTCCCCACTGTCAAATGGATTTTCTGCGGTGTGGATGAGTTCAGTGCACCATCATTTGGGTCAAAAAAATTTTCAGGTATGTTGGGGACTAAGTCAGTTTCAATTGGGGCTTGGTTACAAAGGTTCAGTGAGATCAAGTCGCCCATTGTATCCTCAGATTGGGTGGCCCAATCAGCATGGGCCTCCCAATCTGATTGGTTGAGAGATTCCTAAGTTGCTTCTGCCGCAAAGGTTTCAATGTCCTCCTGGCATTGGGAGTGTGGGATAGCGGAGGCTACTTTGGCCGCTTCATTGGCCACGGCCCTGCGGGCCTGTTTGGCCTTTTTTTGTCTTGAGGGGAGACAGGCTTTACTAGTAGGTAGCAGCCTTGTGCTCCCCACGGGAAGGCCTCTTTGGTATTGGTGGTTGGTTCATAGTGAGCCTCCCCACTGGCCATGGCTGCTGAGGGGTGCTCTTGGAATGTGATGCCCTCCTTGGCGGGGCATGCATGTGCCTTATGGCTGAATGCATCACAGTGGGTGCATATGGGGGGTGCGCTGTCTATAGTTACCCAGAAAAGGTGGGTGGTATGCCCTTCAATATTAATATAAGTGGAGTGCAGGATCTGGGTTAGTGTAAAAGTTTATTAGTTTCTATTAAGAATTGGCGATCTTCATATTGTCTGATTTGGTTTCCCAGTAACTAATACCCTGTGCAAATTGACTCAGCGGAATCAAGACTCTAAGCCAATAATCAACAGCATGCATCCTCAGGCTGGGGCCATCCAGCTGCGCTGGACTGCGCACCCTCTCATGCTTCTTTTGGTAAAAGCGCCTTCCTGGTCAGGATGGGAAGACCATCACCAATGGGAGCCTGAGAGGGAGGCGTAACACAGCCATGTGCTGAGCGTGCATCCTTCTGCCAGGTGGGCTGATTCTGGCAGCCCAGTCCCAATTCGCTCTTGCCATTTTCATTTTCCCTTGAGTGGCCCAGAGTTTATCCAGGTAATTTTCCTGGAGATCAAGGTAACTTGCCCCAGGAAGATCTCATTGTGGCAGCCTTCTGGTGTGGGGCTCCTTTTCAGGGAGGGGCCTTTTCTTAGCAGGGGGTAATGTGACAATTGAGTCTGTCTCAATTGTTACATTCTGACTCAGATTCAGATTTTTCAAAATTTGAGTCAAATCATTTAAAAATGATTTGACTCAGTCATCTTGGACGCTGGGTTGTGCCTTGCCCAAGTTGTAGATTAGGCTTGTGCAAGCCTAATCAATGACTCAGATGAGGCCCCTGAGGGGTGGCCTTCATAAGGTGCGCCTGCCCATTCTGAAGTTCACTTTGGATTAGTTTACCCTAGCTTTCCTTTCCTGGAGAGCATTGTTGGTTGCTCCCCAGATAACTCTGGTCGGCGAACCTTTTTATTATCTAGAATAAAAATAAATGTCACATTTGGTGTTAGCATACCTCACATAATTGTCAGTCCTCCTCAGTATCCATTTCAAGGAGCTTTTGTGTGGTTGGGTCAGACCAACCACTATTCAACCCTTGCTTAACCAACTTATAGTAGGCAATGTTTGGCGCTGTTGGTTCCCCAAACCTCTCCCTACTCAGTTAGGCTACTTTAATTGCTTGTTTGTGCATCAAAGAATTATTTATTTATGGCAGTCAGAAACTGGGGATTTTCCATTTGTGACAGTGTGTGTTTGAACTTTATTATCTTATAAAAACCCTAGAACGTCCCTATTAAAGTTGTTAGGAAAGCTGCGCCTCTATAATTTTGGGCTTTCCGCTGAGTTGTGACACACCCATATTTTAATCCCAGTATTACTTTTAATCAAGATGAAAAATGACCGTGGGCCTCAGTTCACATCTGTATTTTAGAAACAGTTGTCAAGACTCTTCAAATTAGCCTATACCATTCTACTGCCTTCCACCCACACTCAGATGAGCATACATAACAATGGAATGGTGTTTTGATCAATTCTGTGGTGTTACATGGCAGCTGACCATTTATATTGGGCCTCACACCTTCCTTTAGCGTAATTAAGTTGCAACAACTCCTATAATTCCTCTATGGGTGTTCTCCCTTCTTTGAAAACTATGGTTTATCCAAATTTAACATTAATCCAAGTCATGAGTAATTGTAGAAACTTTAATAGAAGCTTTTGCCAAAATCATCAGAAAAGTACATTTGGAATTAAAAAACTAATCTGGAAAACGACATGAAGACCTACAAGGAGAACACATATTTAATAGGAGGGTATGACCTAAATATAAAGATGGAGATCTTGTCATGCTTGATGCTATTAGCATCCCAATAAAGAATCCATGCAAGAAGCTAGGGCCAGAGAGGATAAAACCTTAACACATTGTAAAAAGGTGGATCATGCCCCATACCATCTAATTGCTCCCTCAAAGTTCCAAATCTTTGCCACATCTTATAACAGCAAACTGACTAATTTTGAGGGTCCCCCTCCTGAGACCCCAAAGTTATATCTTATATATAAGACACCTTAGTGAAAGTGGAAAGTTTGTGGCCTTCTATTGTGTAAGAAGAAAGCGTGGGTACATGGTATCATGAAAGTTTTTTGACTCTATGGAGAAAATCTGTGATTCATCCTGCAATTGTGTTCATGCTTAGGAACTATTGATATATTCCACAAGTGCTTTCACAATTCTGCAGTCCCTAAGGTAACCCAAAAGTTTGCTGCCATAAAAACTTACTCCTTCTCTAGAAAACTCTTCGCTGGGTGAAGCCTCTGAAGGGAGGAGTAGTGTTTTAAAATCCAGAAGATAATGTCATGTCCCATTACATAATTGTGGATAGAGATAAAAGAACAAGAAGGAACTAATTAATATCAAAGGGCTCAAGTTGGCCGCTATCCCCAAATCAAAACATACCCTAGACCAGCGTTGAGTAAATGCCAAGTATGTTAAATTGGTTTTAATGGTTTCCGTTATGAGGTTACTGGCATTTTGTCTATGGCTTTAGGTTGTTTAATTGTTTAAATAAATATAACATGTCATTATATTTGATCATAAAATGAGTATTTGCATCCCATTATACTTACATATTACCTAATATGGCAAAAAAACTCCAATGTAAGATTTGATTTGGGCTTACTTAAATTACAGTACTACTGTTGATGGCAATTTGCTCATATTATTCAGATCTGGATCAGTACCGCAGCAAAATGACCATGACCCACCTCCTTTAATATGTTCATAGTCATTTTCACTAGAACAACATCCTTGTTAATTGACCCCTTTTTTGAGCGCTACATTGTATTTATCAGATAACTTCTTTTTGTTTGGCCTTGCTGAAGACCTCCTAGAAGATTTTAAATCAGATATAGTTTAATTTTATTCTCACAAGTTATATGCAGATACCATTTTGCCGTTGGTAAAATCTGTACCACTTCATATTGTGGCCCAAAAAGTATATACTTTAAGTTGCAATTGGTAATAAACTTATCCTTGGAGCCCAAACAAGTCATTGTTTTACTAGTATAATTGGAAGTTTATATAAGTTTTACCCATATTCTCTCTTGGTCATTTTGTTGTCAGCACCTTTCTCAGTGTTATATTCACTCTTGTACTGATGTTTGTTACATGGGTGTTTGAGTGTGTATGACCAATCAACTCTTCAGAACAGGAGAGTTACAGGCACTCTCCTGACATTAATCCACTGCATGAATTTCCACTGCACCTGCTGATTTTTTTGGAATGGGTCAGGACAGTGGCATTATCATATTGGCTATGCAACTTGTGAAGATGATATAGAATTTAATCCTTTTTCTTAGCAGCTTTAATAAATTGCTTTCTGTTGTTCCTTTAATTCTATACAGCATGGGTTCGCCAATCTGTTATTACCCAACTTTTCCTCCATTAAAAGTGATGGTGACATTGTCCACTTTAGCAAAGATTGTCTTATCTCTTGATACAATAGTATGTTCTCCTTTAATCCTTGAACTCAATACCCTGTAGGGGGTGGGCATCCGCTTTATGGCCCAAAGACATACAAAAAGTGCATATAAGGGCTGCTCATTTAGGTAGTATAATAAAAGGTGATAAGCAGTTCCATTGTCAAGCTTAAATTGTGCATCTCAGAGGACATTAAAAGGTTAATACAGATCTCCAACTAGGTATTTATTACTGCAATTGCTTTTCTACTGCGTAGTTTTGCAATAAATAAGATCATTTGATTTGAAATGGGTAATAACCTTATTGCGCTCTTAGCCCTTTTAAGGTTAATTTACACCATGTTGTGTGGTAGGGTGTCCATAAATCTAATCATACTAATAAAAAGTGTGCTGTCTCTATTATAACATTTGTGTTCCACAAGCATGATTGGGAGATACCGCATACTTTGCTTTTTTATGACTTTGACATTTCAGCTTTGTCCATCACTTCAAAGGTAGGAATTTCTTGGACAAACTATTAGTGATCAAAGCTCCTTTCAATAAATGTAGCATCAGGTAACAACTCCTCCTTCAAATTTAAAATTTCTAAATAAAGATGAGATTCTCCATCCCATTATACATGGACATATGGCATACTATAAGGGTGGTTAGCTTAGTTGGGTAATTCCTGCTTTCAATCTAGTATATGTTTTGTTCAACACAAGTTTGAAACTTGTGCTAGCTAAAAAAATCTTGGTATGGTATATTTGTCCCAAAGTTGACCTACCTCAATTAATTTACATGGCATACTAAAAAATTAGTTGTAAATGGGTAAAATTTTTAACAAAGCGTTTTGTTCTACATGAGATAAAGATACTACTTGGTGAAATAAGCTGTGAATTTTCTGCCATGGTATGCATTGTCTACCATTAAAACATGATACATATGCTTGATTCAAGAGGGATTATATAATACATTGAGCAGGCCCCCTATGATACTGTAGCATACTGGCATAAAATTCGTTATTCATAATCATATTCATCCATATATTTTTTATCAGCTTATTTAATAATCAAATCAAAACAGACCATTAAATTAGAGTGTTCTTAGTGGTAGAGAGTTTTTAATTTTTTGTTGTAAAAAAGATTGCTTTTTGTTTTTAGCACTTTCCCAGAGTTATGTTTTTGTGAATATCAGATGAATGGGCTTTGAAAGGATGAGTTGGTCTTATAGCTATAAAAAATGAGCTAATTTGATAAGGATTATAAATGCATACTAAAGGTACAATAAGGAGAAATGTAAGTCTTCCAATAATGTGTATCTTCTTGTATAGCCATTAATTTCTTACACATTTTAAAATTGCTATGCTAACATCTCTTTTAGCCATCATCCCAGACATACGCTGATATGACCATACCTTATTTTTATAATAATACATCTACTTCTCCTACAGATTATGCCATAGCAAAAACCCTTCATTTGTGGTAACTTCTTAGATTAGGGATAGTGTTAACAAGGGTAATAGTGTTCATTAATAAGGTGAAAGCTCATAGCATAGTTGATTTAATTGTCCTGTAAATATGATATCTTTGTTAATGATGTAAAATACTAAACTCTTTAAATTTCTTTATAACTCATGATTGTAAATCATATGTTTTCAATTACATCATTATTAAATGCTTATTCAGTTCATGTATGAGAAGCTGTTTATATGAATTTTTATAATGGTACAAAAGTATTAACAATAAAATAAATGATCATCTTTTGAGAACATTTTTCCTGTATATTTAAAGTATATCATATTGTAAAGCATAACTTATTCTCCTTAATTGAAAAAAAGGCAAAGCTGTTGTGTAAACCCAGAAAAAAACTATGGTATGTTATTAATATTAATAATGGACATTTTAAATAGAGATTTTTATTCAAAAATTACATTGAATCTTATAAAAATGTATGTTTAAGAATAAATGTCAAAATATATGCTCTACAAGTTAATATTATGCACATACTTGGGTAATAATTGACACAGTGGTACACATTCTCATTTCACCATCACCTTCTTAAGATACCATATCATCCAAGTTTTAATACAAAATAATTGCATGTGTTTATCATTTTTGATCAGATACCATGGCACTATCTCTGTTCATTGCTACATTACCTACAAAATAAATTCTATGCACCCATTATCAATAAAGAAAGTAGAGGCAGTACAGGGATGTGGTAACCTGATTTATAAAAGTTTGAAAGATAGACTATGGATTGTTCCATTAAGGTCAAAATCAGAGAGTCATTTAGTTCATCTCAACTGAAAAAGGTCCAAGTGCTTATTATTATATATATGACAATATACCATATTATGGAAAACAATATGGATATATGAACGGTGTGCAGCATCAAACTAAACTGGGGGACTGATCACTATTGAATATAAACCCTACTAAAATATAGGTTTGAAGAAGCACATGTAGATGATAAGCTTTAGAAGATCCTATATTATATGATCTATAATTTTCTGGGTTTGATTAAGCCAGAGCCTTCTTTGATATTTCTAATTTTAATATTCATGTTTTAAAATGCACAATTATTTTATATTTGGGCTCCCTAAGTCTACAA
Organism: Massospora cicadina; assembly: GCA_022478985.1. Taxonomy (NCBI): domain Eukaryota; kingdom Fungi; phylum Entomophthoromycota; class Entomophthoromycetes; order Entomophthorales; family Entomophthoraceae; genus Massospora; species Massospora cicadina. Next base: position 16,248 of record JAKSZP010008073.1, on the reverse strand, counting down.
GAGCCTTAAAAGTTTATGACTTAGACTTTTGGATTAAGGCTAAAGGTCTTAAGAGACCAAAACGTAGCTCCTTGTCAACTGAGGCTATGGATCTCAGAGCTCTAATAGATATATTCTTTGACCAAATTAATAAACATAAACTTTTGTGGATGTCCTCTTTTTTGGGTTGTGTCCACCTAGTGCTAAAAAACTTAAACTCATTTAAGAAGTGGACCATAAGAACTTGAATCATTTAGAAAAATAAAGCACTCATTATGGCACTACAGTGATGAGCCTAGACGTGAGTGCCAAATGGGGAATGGGGCTTTAAGAACAAAAAGTGTCATAGCGCGGAATCGAACCGCGGTCGTAGCGGCCACAACGCTGCGTACTACCACTATACTACTATGACATATTTTTAATGTTATATTTCAATACTAGGAACTGCCTCACGCGACAACACTCAATTCTCCCTTTTTACAAATTCCATATCATTAATTTATTAATGATGTGAAATTATGGAAAAACAATAATTTTCTTGGCCATAACGAGTTTTAACCTGTTGTGGCATTAAGTATCCCACCTTAGCTTGTAGTTACAGGTGTGTGCAACTACACCTATTCACTACTATGACCTTCTAGCACATAATCAGTAGTTTATAATCCATCACCCCAATATTATTATGTCTACCCTTAGAAGGTTTAATAAATCTTAGTATCTTAGTATAATATGCATATATACTATAAAATTTTCAAGATGATAAATAGAATCGATATATTCTACTTGACATAATACCTTGCTTTGAAATTTTTATAATATAAAACTATCTGCTATCTGCTATCTGCCATTTTAGATAATATCACTTTTTGTTTAAATAAAATTATGGGCTATATTAAAAATCTTAAATATTTTTTTATTTGTTAACCTTTGTCTATATATAAACCTCATCGTTTATTTAGTAAAAAAAACTTAAATTAATTTCAACTGTTATTATTGCCTTAGTAGGTAGTGTGCCAGGTAGTGCCTAATAACCACTTTCTAATAACAAACATGCTACAATTACCACCCTACCTAGCTCACTGTATGCTGAAAAAAATAAAGCTATTATGCAGAGAAATCCCCCAACTTCACCACAAAATATGTGATTTTAATCTTGGTAAGTTCCTCATACCCCAGCATATTTTCCCAATTTTCCCAAATCACAATCCCCCTCTTTTAGTTTTTTTTTCTAAAGTAAAATTAATTAATTTTACTTTAATAATTTTTTTGACTCCCAATATTAATTTTTTAACATTTCACCAAGAAGTTATATAAATTCATGAAAATTTGCTTTTGATCAAGTGCTGGACCTCCAAGGGAGGAGTGCATCTCAAACTTATGATATATCTAAAAAATTTTAGCAAGCTAAATCAGGAGGTGGTCAATCAGAGCATGTCCCATCATTCCTTTCACCCATATTTCTATAGTAGCTTGTAATTCTAACCTTTTCTTATGTGCAAATCTCAATAATATAAGACAACCAGAAGAAAATACCACATATATGCCAATACTATGAACAGCACTGCTGGCTGCCAACCCCTAATCCCAAATATAAAAGGCCAGTTTCCTCACTAGTGAGGGAACTGGTCTGTTTTTGTTCTTCCATTCCCTTTGTCTTGAAACAAAAACACTCCTTTCCCAGTGTATTTTATTTGCATTTTCTAAAACATTTATGCATTATGGCATACATTGCAGCCAACATGCACAGTTTAAGTGGCTTACCCCTTGTTACTTAAAGGGAATTAGGGCCATATTTTATAGTTTCTGATGCCTCATGTGGTTCCATGATAATTATAGAGTTGAACTTATGCAAACTTGGTCTTCTATAGCTCTTATATCAATCCTATATGTCACTAAGAAATTATTAATTGAAGGTACATCCCTATCTCTTATTAGTTTAGCGTTATTATTGTTTAGATAAATCCTATCCTAGATAAAGTAAGTACTAGCAGCCCTGTTCAGTTTCTTGCATCTAAGAAGGAACCAGATTGTTTTTAGTACATCCCTACAATCTGTAAGCAACATGAGTGGTTCTCAAAACAAATGAATCTTATAATGTATATGTTTTTCAAGAGTTCATTGCTGTAAGTGATCATATGAGTAACTCACCTCTCTCTGTGCTTAAATTTGAATGTACATGTTGCACCACTTACCTAGGAAGTTTATTTTATGAAGTTACATATGAGAAAATATGGAAAACATTGTCATAATTTGTGATGTAGGGTGTTTCTCCATTTTCTCTCTTGAACCTGCAGCAGCTATACCTACTAACCCTCAAGATTGTAATGTTTATTTTCAAAATATAGCTTATTAAAAATCAAATTTAGAGGTACTTATGATTTTGCTACTCATATTGCACATCCTTCCCTAAACTATTAATAGTTATTAGGCTGTCACCAAAGGCCATTAGTAAACTCAAAATTATGTAAGTCAATTAACTCAGCACAATTAGTTTATAATGACATTCAGGATTTGAGATGATGAGCAAGTGAAAATTCTTACTTCCAAATCAAGCCTCAGTAGATTAACTCTTGAGCCATCACTACTGAACCTTACCTTGAAGGCACCAAAACTAGACTTTATTAGGAAGCATAACGTGCACAAGAATCAATGGAAACATCTTCAGATATCCCATCACCAATTCCTGAATTATGAGAGGCTTGGCCCCCACCACTGCGGTCATGAGGACAATGCAGAACAATAAGGGTGCCAACCAGGCAGTCAATCCAGAAGGAAGTTAAAGATCCTGATTGTATGGGGCCACAAAGGTCCTTGAGGCACCATGTTCCTAAACGCCTTGAAAATATCAGCGCTTTCTAACTCAATAAAGTAGTTTATATTCGCCTCATCTTTTCATTTTTTGACCTCTCTGCTACTTTAAAGCTTCAAACCCATTTTCAAACTTTGGCGTCATTCAAGAGAACTGTTGCACTGAGAAAAGTGATGCTCACTACATGTGACTCCAAGTTGTTCAAGTGAAAACAATATCAAAAACAATGGAGAATCATAGCAATCAAAAAATTTAGCTTGCTGATCAGTCTGATCATCGCTTGATTGATTGGTACCTCATGATATGAAGTACTGCACATGAATCCTGAAATATTAGAACTTTGGGCCACGTTCCAGTTCACTCTATCTTCCATTAATAGTGATTAGTACAAACTTCAGTATGAGATACTTAACAAAAACATCCAACAATTACTAAATGGAGTTTATTATGTGGGATAGCACTTATGTCACTCATGCACATCTTCAGCTTCTATCATATGGGAATTATATACCTCAGTCCATATACCAGCAGGAGAACTGACCTTGGGGGCTGAGAGCTATCTGTGAAGTTTCTATTATCCTGCCATTCATCACCTCCAAAATAGTCAGGTTGCACAATCATGAAGTCTCCTAACAACTAGGGCTTACCCAAACTTTACACTCCCATGTTGTTATTTTTATAACGCGGCTTCCTCCTTGATCCAAAACTAAAGAGAAGCCATTGTTGATAACTGATGTCTAATCAACAAACCCTGAAACCAATTTTCTGTGTTTGATAGCAAAATTTTAGGCTACATTAAAGACCAACTTTGCCAGAATATTCAACTTCTTGAGGCTGATTGGAACAAACGCCTCCACCAAGTTGAAGAACTGATATGAACTCTCTGGAAACACTATCAGGAGCTGGTCTCTCACGACTTCAACTCTGAATTTAAAGAATTGAAGGTCATCACAGGCCTCAAGGGCCCTCTGGCCCCACAGTGCCTACTTCTGGCAACCCTGAAAACCCTTGAAGAAAGGACGTTTTGGAAGCCCTAGCCACCTTATGAGATCAAATCCATAATGTGGCCCAAGGATGCAAGCTCTGAGTGGATGGAGTTCCCCTCAACTCTAGGGTCTCAATTGAGGCCCTGTCAAATGAAATGGATAACCTTAGCGCCTTCACCAAGCTTGCTGATAGTCACATTTCCCAATTCCAAAAACCTACTGAGGGTTTGACACCCGCTTGAGCAACTTAAAAAGTCAACTTATTCTTCAGCGTGTTGAAATTTAATCCCTAAAAGGGAAGGTTGCAAATAAAGCTTCCTTTTCCTCTCTCAACCTAAAAAGGGATAATATATAAGAGAACCTTAAGGGCCTAAGACAATGATTGGATCTTCAGGCTCCCTGAAACTATGCAGAAACTAAAATTTCTAAGCCTACACCAATTCCTGGTATTAATAATCCTTCCACTCCTCTTTTAAATGATCTAAGCCTAGTTTTGAAGAGAAGTTTACCCCCAACAATAAAAGTATTGCCTCTTCCTTGTATGCATATGATAGCTCCATGGAAGAGGTTACTGACTGGAAAAAAGTGAAGCATACTCACTCCTGATATTACAGCACCACACAAGAGATTATGGCTCCCCATATATAAGAATGTCACATCTGGGATCAGGCTAGGCTGCATTAGACCAAAAATTTGGTAGCAACCAAACTCCAAACTACCAAAAACAAGCAATCATGAGTATCCTCCTGAGTAAATGGGAAATCCCTGTGGAGTTTTCCAGACAGTTTTATGCCCAAGCACAGCCCTTACTAACCACCAACCGCATTACCTTGAATGACGCTATTACTGTTGCCATCTCCACGTTGGGATCTTATCCTGAGGTTCAAATGCATATGATTGGTAAAAAGAACAGTTTTACTAGCATTTGAAAAAACAAGGAAGCACTTAACGAGAACCCTAAGATGACCCTATATCCTAAGGCTACTGCTTCAGCCCCCTCTAACCGTCCTTAGGTCCATGTTGTCAAAAATCAGAATAAAAATTGACCCCAATGTAATTACTGCAATGGCTTCCATCATAGCGCAAGATATGCTGGAAAAGACTAGCTTAGGAGGCAGGAAAAGGGCCGTCAGCTGACGGATGAGGTGATTCATGCTGACATCCCTACCTCGCCTCAAGACTCACCCATGACCTCTAATAAACCTGGAGCTATTGTACCTGAAGAAGTTTTAATACACGTTGTTAATAAAAGCTTGATACTGCTTACTCTTATTGCAATCATTCTCCTGTGTTTCTAACGTTAACTTTACAATTTAAAAGTATGGTTACCCACATCACCGTTCAGGTTCTTAAAATTTCAGTTATAGCCATTGTCAACAAGGAATTTCCTTGTAAACGTTATTTCACCCAAACTGTTGAAGCGTATCAAAATTGTTCCAGATCTGCCACATTATATGGATTATGGAACATCTGGACCATAGTGTACATGAAATCCCCAAGGAAAAGGACCTATAACATCAATGCTGACCACCTCAAACGCCTTAGTTGGGGGAATAACTTGATGTTAATATGTAGAGATGGTAGTTCAATGGCTTTTACAGATAAGACATGAGTCAAGGGTCTCTCAAATGAACTCAGTCATGTTGTTCCAATAGTATCAAGTCTTCAACCATTATTGAGTCTTCTTTAACCCACTATGGCCTAATTGCTTATGTCCTTCCATGACAACATGAATTCTAGAGTTGAGATGCAGAAAGGTCAACCACTTGGATTTGACTTTCTTATATAAAGCTCCATCTTGAATCATAGTATCTTTGGTAATTGATTTTAGAAAGGCTTAATCCTCTTCAGTTTCTCGATCCCATAATTCAGATCATCCAATAAGATTATATAAGCGTTCTTCTTTTTCTAGTTTTAAGGTCAGAATAGGCAGTCGGGACAGCCCATCAGCATTTTGATGCTGAGCCTCTGAGCGATGAACAATGGAGAAATCGTAATTTTTCAGCCTTAAAGCCCAACGGGCCAACCTCCCGTCAGGATCCTTCATGTTCTGCAACCATCATAAGGAGGAATGGTCGGTAATAACAGTGAAATGGTTACCATATAAGAAGGGATGGAAGTGCTTAATTGCTAGAATTAATTCCAAACATTCCTGCTCAGTAACACTATAATTTCTTTCAGCCTTTGACAAAGTTTTGCTATAGAAGGCAACAGGATGATCATTTTTCTCTTCATCACACTGAGATAAGTTAACCCCAATAGCGACAATGCTTGCATCAGTATGTTAAAAGAAAGGCTTATCAAATTAGGGATGAATTAGGACAGGTGCCTTGATCAAGGCGGCATGCAGAGAATTGAATGACTGTTCTTGAGCTGACCCACTCAAAGGACAATCCTTTTTGCAACAGGTGAAATAAGGGTTCAGCCATATTAGCAAAGTTGGGAATAAATTGCCGGTAATACCCAACCATGCTAAGAAAGACTTGAATATCCCATAAAGAAGAGGGAGGAGGCATTCGTTGGATGGCTTGAACTTTGTCTGAGAGGAAAAAAATCCCTTTATCTGAAACCTGATGTCCTAAATAGTCCATTTCATTTTAAAAGAATGAGCATTTGGATAGTTTGAGTTTTAAGGAAGAGCCCCAAATTTAGCTGAAAACTTCTTTTAGATGGTCTAAATGCTCGGTAAAAGTTTTGGAGAACATGGTAATATTGTCAAGATATACCAGAACACAAGTAAGCTTTAGATCCTGTAGCATACTGTCCATTGCCTTTTGGAAAGTTGCTGGGGCATTGCTTAGTCCTTGAGGCATACAAGTTGGTTTGAATAACCCTTCACTCAATATCAGGGCACACTTGGCACAATCTTCTGGTGATAACTCAATTTGCCAGTATCCACTGGCTAAGTCCATGGCTGAAAAATAGGTGGATCCAGCTAACAACCTAAGAGAATCATCAATCCTAGGTAAGGGATAACAATCCCATCAGAGTAATAGCATTCAGTCAATGATAATCCATCACAACTCAATGAGAACCATCTTTCTTCTTAACCAATAACAATGGGGATGCCCAAGGACTATTGGAGGGTTTCAATAATCCAGCCTCAAACAATTGATGCAACTCCTTGGTAACCTGGGCTTCTTCTACTTTAGATTTATGATAGGGCTTCACACGAATAGGAAGGTGATCACCAGTTTCAACAGAGTGCATTACTCCTTTCATCTTCCCAAAATTGTAAGTATGCTTAGCAAAGATGTCGGAATATTCATCTAACAATTGAAGCACTTGTTTCTCCTGTTCACTAGAGAGGTGTTTTCCAATAGCAGGACCCACAGTAAGGATTTCCTGATCACTTTCAATCCAAAGTCTTGTAGACTCCCAAAGGGTTTAACATCATAGATATGATATAAGGGCAGTAACTTGACATAAGCAATTGGATGCTCTCGATCTACCAGTTTTGGCTCATTGGTAAGGTTCACCAGTAAGACAGATAATGATCCTTAATAAGCATAATCCAATACTCCAGGACAAGGCAAGAGATCTTTAACAGAAGTATTGACAGTGCCTTGAACTTGTAACAAATGTCCCTTGGGAATCAAAAATGCAAAGAAGTGTTAACAATTACTTGTGATTTTGGCGGAATAACTAATTTCTCAGGGAGAAAATAGACATTCCCTCTTCAATATCAGCCGATGTAGGAGGTAATTTTACATGAGGATCTTCAACGTGATATTGAAGTGAATAATACCTTTTTGTTCCCTCTAGCAGATATAACTGACGTTGGGTAGAAGCATGATCAGATAAAAGTAAGGGAACTCTATACCCCAAGAGAGACAACGACAAGTCAGGGTAATTGATAATTCCATCAAATTCTCATAAAAATTGAGTCCCTAAAAGTAGGTCATAACTCAAGTTATCGAGTACAATGGCAGGGATTGTAAAAGTTAATTTCCCAATTTTCAGGGGAAGGGACGAAAAAGCTACAATAGACCAAGTACTCTGAGGTCCAGCCATGCCATATTCTTTGTAATGAGAAATATCAGGTGTTAATTTGATCCATTTGACCAATTTTGATGAGACAACATTCACCAGGGATCCAGTATCTATGATAGCTTTGGCATTGACTTGATTCACTCAGAAGTCAATATGGGTAATGGTGCTTCCAAACTGAGAGGATAATGCCAACAAGGAGGGCAAGGAATAAGAAGAATGTTTGTCTTTATTACACTCAATTGAACTTTGATGCTCTTGCTGCATACTCATATCATTATCAAGGTGGAGAATCTTATTGGGCTTATCTCTTTTCTTCTTCTCATCTGCTTCCTTTTTAAAACAATGATCCTCAGTATGGAAATAGCAATGACAGTAGTTACACTGGATCGCCCTAGTGTTCTCAGGCATGGCGTAGACTTTGGGGTGACTAGGTCTAGGGGACTCATAAACTCGGGGTTTTTCAGGAGAATTGAGGAGGCAATTCCAATAAGGCCTCCTTAATGTCCAAAATACTTCAGAAATTCTTTTTTACACTGATTAGATAAACTTGCATTTGAGTCCTGGAAGTAAAAGCTGACAGAACTGCAGTAATTGCATCATCCAAGTTTAACCAACCACAGGCTACTAGAGTTTGAGCTTCCCAATAGAACTGATGAGCAAAGTCTTTGATAGATTCATTTTGTGGGGCTGTATACCCATAAAAGCCTGCTTTTGCAAGGATAAGGTTTGCTCACTCCCAAATTCTTTGATCAACTCTTCTTTGACCTGAGACCAAGTAGAGCAAGTCATTAAGTGGGGAACCATAATATCTTGAGCCAATCAAGTAAGGCAATTAGGCAAGTAATTCATCTTTTGGTGATCCGTGGCCTCACTTAATGCCTTTTCATAAAGATAGAGAAAGGAGATAATGCTGCCTTCCCCCAGTGAGTATTTGTCCTTGAATACTGGCTTGAAACTCATGGGAGCATTGGTGGTCAAAACATGCACTCCAGGTTGTTCTGATTGAGTGGAAACATAAGAGGTGGAATCTGAAACTTGAGAAGAAAATTGAGGGTAAGGACCAACAGCTTCAGTACAAACTTCACTAATCTGATGATTCAGATCAGCATGCCCTACTTTCTCATCTAATTGACAGATAGCTCAAAAATCTGTTCCTGCTGTGCATTGTACTTGAGTTCCAGCGTCTCAATTTTCGCTTGGAGCAGTTCCCCTTTTGATTCAAAAGCATGTAGTAAGATATTGGTATCCTTGGCCCATTTTCCCAGATTGATCAATTCATCAGATAATGACTGAAGTGACAAGAGGGGATCAATTGGTACCCCATTGGGGGTTAGGTTACACTCTTTGGCCAATTTAGAGAATTGTTCACACAAGTGGTTCATCATGTTCAAGAGAGAGTCAATTTTCTGGAAAGATCCTGAATGCCCATCAGCACCTGGAGGTCCCCAAGGTCCATCCATGCCTGGGGGTCCCCAAGGCCCTACACTCCCTGGGGGTCCACAGGGCCCATCAGCTCTGGGAGGTCCACGGGGTCCTACACCCCCAGGTGGGCCACGAGGTCCTTCAACCCCAGGAGGACCCATATTTCCAGAGTTCTCTACTTCATTAACCCAGAATTGAATTCCTGAGTACATTTGTTCCAATTGGAAGAGACAGGTTCTAATTTCCTCCTCCATTGATTGACTACACTCAGAGAGTTGGGAAAAACCCTCTCTCCATTCTCTCTGAATCTCCTGAACTTGCTTGGGGAACTGTACATCAACAAAATTAGATATCCTGTAATCAAGATGAATGAGCTGCTGATGTACTTCGTTGAGGAAGGCCCAATTACTAATGATAGCATCATGATTATCTCAGCTAAACTCAGAGGCTGACTTAAAAATTCAGAAATATAATTATTCAAGGATTGGAGTCCTTCTAGTAAATTGAGCATCCCTTGGTGGTGCATTCCAACTACAGGTAATAAATGTTATAAGGTAGGATGTACGAGTTGGTGCAAATATTGCTTGAGGCCAATTCCTGGCATTTGAGAGGTTTGCAGCACTTCCTGCAATATAGAAGGTACAGCATTAGATTAAGATTGGGTAGAATGGATTCCAGGGATTAAGGCCCCTTCAAGCAATTGATTAATGATATTTTGTAAAGCCTCAGGCGGTATTTGAAAGTCTGAGGTAAAACTTAAGTTAGGACCATAAAATTCCAAGTTGGCCCAAAATTCCAACGTGGAGGGTAATCTTGGGATTTGGGCTCCAGTTGAATGGACCCATCGTAAAATGCTGCCTTGCTCTTGGTCTTGAGTTTCATCAGTTGAAAAAATGAGAATTCATAGTAGTGATAGACATTGTCACTGGTGCGTAACTATGAGTGCCCCTGTAGTGAGCACTACTTTTGAAGTTTAAAATTGCACTTCAAAAATGGCAGGGTTTCTCTCAAAGTTATGTTGGGTGGATTCTCCAAAAAGCAATAATTTAAAAGTAGAAGACAGGTTATAAATCAACATAATTTTTATTTTTGAAAAGAGGGAATATCTATAGGCTTTATATATGGTTTGTAATCTATTAGAGCGAATTAATCTCTGCGTGATCAAATCTTTAATCAATTGATTGGGATTAGAATGATTGTCAACCTTGATAGATTGAGATATATTGCTCGCTCCTTCTAATGATGTTGGGGGAATTGATGTAGTGGATTTTTCGGAGATATGAGAATTTGGTGAAATCTCAACAGTAGTCTTTGAGAAATTGAGTTCTGAGAAGTTCATAGCTCAGGTTATCCAGTGAAATGGTGGGGGTTCTACAGAGAGCGTGAAAAATTGGATAAGTTGGGAAGAATAGCTCTATAGATCATGGTCATCAGTATATCATTATGGCTGTTGACCATTTAACCAAATGGGTTGAGGCCATTTCCATTGCTAGCCCTTCAGCTAAGGCTACAGCGTTATTCCTATATCAGCATATCACTTCTTAACATGGGTGTCCCAAGGTCCTTATGTCAGATAATGAAACTAACTTAACCTTGCAACAGATACAGGAGTTATCCAAATTATTTAACACTACTCAGCGATTTATTGTCCCATATAATCTATCTACAAATGGGGCCATTGAACGAGTTAATGGGACCCTGGTCTCAATTTTAAGAAATATGGCATCCACTGACCCAACTCGGTGGAATTTTTATTTGCCTAGTGCCTTGTTTGCTTATCAGATAAGCTACCACCGCATTATCAAGATGTCCTCATTTAAGTGTATATATGGGCGGGATCCTTCAGTCCCTTTAGTGTTCAGACAATCCTTAAAGAAAGCATCCCAGAAAATTATGATTTAAACATGAGGAATTTGGCTGATGAGATTATCCATCTTCAGGATCAAGCAATGAATTCAATTGAAACAACCACATGAAAAGAGACTCAAAGAAGCAATCAACACAAATCTGTCTTACCTGAATACCAGATTGGGTATTACGTTATGTACTATCATTCTCAGCCTGGTGGGCGGACTGAAAAGTTGGGAACTAATTGGTCTGGTCCATATAGAGTTATATTTTGAAAAGGATTAGAGTATTTGATTGTCCATATTGATACTAGGATAGTGGTAAATTGTATTCATCCTAGGTTTTTATGAAGTCATCCTCCACCGTGAAAAATCTTGAGGGGGAAGTGTTGGGATTTCACCAAATTCTCATATCTCTGAAAAATCCACTACATCAATTCTCCCTGAAATCATTGGAAGGAGCGAGAAATATATCTTAATCTATTAAGGTTAACAATCAATATAATCCCAATCAATTGATTGAAGATTTGATTGCACAGAGATTAATTTGCTCTAATAGATTATGAGCCATTAAAAAGCCTATAAATATTTTCTCTTTTTTTTGAAAATAAAAATTAGGTCAATTTATAACCTGTCTTCTACTTTTAAATTATTGCTTTTTGGAGAATCCACCCAACGTAACTTTGAAAGAAAACCTGCTATTTTTGAAGTGCAATTCAAAGCTTCAAAAACTACTCTGCAGTAGTACATTATGATGAAGCATTTATTTCTCTACTGGGACATCAGGTCCCTATTCTTTGAAACCTCACATGACTCCAAAGAAAAGGTTAAGGATTGGGCTTGTCTATTAGAGAGTAAGAGACAAATTGATTGGCTCAAGTATCATGTAAGGAGCTCACAAGTCTGGTTGCCCCGCCTGCCATTGATGGCCATGAAGGCATGCTAATCTATCTACCCAAGCAACCACTATACCTCTGAAGTCTTAAGCTATTGTTGATACTAAAGTCCAATTAACAATCCTTTAGGATACCTGCTGGAGATTTGAGGTCTAGAAAACCCAGCTGCTAAAAAGGTCCTGACCTGTCCAGAAATTCCTGATCCAGACTATGTTGGATCCATATTGGTGTTGTTGGCTAACCTTACTGACAAACCTAGGGTAGTGGGCCCAAATTGTTCCACCATATATGTTCACCTTTTAACAATATTGGCTGTTGATGATGTCCGCAGTTTTGAAATCCTGAGGGATTTATGTTTGGAGACTCCCCCATCAGTGGCTTTAGTTGACACCTGTATTGGAAAGGAGCTCACTGAGACCAACAGTGGTAAGTTCAAGGATTATTAGAGAAATAATCAGACATTTTTTTGGCCCTGACCAATAAATTAAAAAAAATTGCGGGGTTTTACATCATGTGGAGATGGGGACGCCCCCTTTAGTCCTGACCTTACCAAAAAAGTAAGGTTGAAGAAGACCATGTTGCAGTAGAACTCAAACAACTACTTAAAGTTGGACTATTGGTGCCTTTGCGCAGACCTTAGGTCTTTCCCCTCATATTGGTTTGAAAGAAGGTTGGCAGTCATCAGGTGGTGATGGACTATCACTGGCTCAACTCCATCACTAAAAAAGACAGTTACCTCTTCCCCAAATTGATGACTCTCTCCACCTGCTAGCTGGATCATGATACTTTTCTGCAATGGACCTTGTCATTGGGTATTGGCAATTGGAGCTCACCCCCAAAGACCAAGCAAAGTGTGCGCTCATAGCCAACAAAGGGCTATTTAAACCCACGAGGATGCCTCAGGGCCTCTGTAACGTGACAGCCACTTTCTAATGTGCCATAGATGAAATCCTCAGGGACTTGAAGTTATCAAGTGTCTTTGTATACCTTGATGATATCAATGTCTTCTCGCAAACCTTCAATGGTAATGTGTTGCACTTTTAGGAAGTCTTCAATGTCTTAGGAAGGCATTGATAAAGCTCAAACCTTTGAAGTGCTCCTTTTTTAAGCCCAAAATGGAGTTTCTCAAGCATAAGGTGTCAAAAGATGGCATCTAGCCCATATTAGATAAAGTTGACACCATTGAAAAGGTTTTGCATCCCCAGAGCCTGAGGGATATTCAGATATTCCTTGACATGGTAGGCTATTATTATCAGTTTATCTTTTGGTTTGCTGACCTAGCTGAGCCCCTATTTTACCTCCCGTAGAAGAACGTACCTTTTGAGTGGCGTCCAGAACAATAAACAGATTATAAAGCGGTGAGAACTGCTCTTTACACCAATCCCATTTTATTTCATCCGCGTTTTGATCAATCTTTCTTGTTTATTCATAAATACAAATGACGTCTCCATTGGGGCCATCCTGGCCCAGCACAATGAAAATCAGATTGATCACCCTTAGCTTATTTCATCAAGACCTTAAGCAAGGCTAAACGGAACTTATAATTACCAAATGAAAATTCCTGGCTGTCTTGTTAGCAATCAAATATTTCCAGCCCTATCTCTACAGAACCCACTTCACCATCATAACTGATCATTCCTTGCTATGATGGCTGCAGCAGATGAAGGACCCAGATGGCCGTTTATCCAGATAGGCCCTAAGAGTTTAAAGCTCCAATTTCACTATTGTTCATCATGTGGGATTGATTCACCAGAATGCTGATGGTCTCTCTAGAATGCTGGTACTGGGTGCCTTAACCACTAGTGAAGACCAACTGTATGATCTAATTGGCTGACCCACGTGCTGGAAGTTGAAACTCCTGATATCTAAGCCAAGCTCCAAAAGATGACCCAAGACATTCAAATCAAGGATGGAGTGTTATATAAAAAGGGTCATTAAGAAATAGCTTCCCTACATCCACCCTTCTTCCCAAGCTGATGTTATCTTAGAAGGGCATGTGACTGTGGGACACAGGGCAGTAAAGAAAACTTATGAGTGGCTAAAACATGATGTTGCTGGGACTGAATGGTAGAAACCATTCAAAGGTTCTGGAAGCTTTCATGACTTGCCAATCTCAAGATTGAGCCAGTTCTCAATATCATCACTCAGTTATTGCCCCGACAGGTCCTTTCAATTGTCATCAGCATTATTATAGTAGGCCCTCTTCCAGCGGGCTGCATGGCCAAAAATATATCTTCATAGCCATGGACCATCTGACAAAATGGGTTGAAGCAATTTCAGACCCAGTTTCCACTATGAAACCCATGGTTCTCTTTCTTATTCAATCCGTTTTCACTCAGAATAATTTCCACAATCTTTAGTTTTAGATAATGGGTTAAATTTCACCTCTCAGGTAGTGCAAGGACTTTATTTTGCTTTTTGGTAATAACTAGAGTTTCACCATCCCTTACAACCAATCAACCAATGGGGCAGTGGAATGCGCTAAAAGAACCCTTGTTTCTATTTTGCAGAAGATGGCCCCCTATGATCCTGCTCTCTGGAAAAATTATCTGCACAGCCTTTTGCTTGATTACAGAATAAGCTACCATCAGATCATCAGGACAGTACCCTTAAAGCTCTATATCAATGTGCTCCCTTAGTTAAAAAGTAGCATTCAGCTATTTCTTGAAACCTCCACAAAAGAGAACTCTAATTTAACTATGAGGGCCTTAGCTGATGAAATTGTCCAGCTTCAAGCCCTGGTCACGTAAGGCATTGTCACCACCACATAAAGGGAGACATTCCAATTTAATTTTGGCTTAACCTCCTTACCAATTTTTAATTAGACGACCTTGTTCTCCTTTAACACCATCAACTCAGAAGTCAACAGAATAATCTTGATGTTCTTTAGTCTGAGCCCTATAAGGTCATTTTAAGGTGAACCCATATTACTCTATTGCCAAAATCAATTAGTGGACGGTGGTTAATTGAGTACATGGATAATTTCTTTGGACCTATACCCCCTATGACAGGATCTTAAGGGTGGCGTTGTCAGATTTTAAGATGACAAGTAGGTTAAAATCCCTGCTCTCAAATTGAGCCTTAGTATTTTATCTCTTGGACCAGCTCAAACGGAACCTTAGCCTGGAGGCACTGAAACCAGATCTGATCAGGAAGCATCATGCATATTAGAATCGATGGAGAAGCCTTTAGGAATCCCTTACCCACTTCTAAATCGTGAGAGTCATGGCCACCACCGCTTTGGTCATGAGGACAATGCAGAACAATGAGGGTGACTACCAAGCGTCAATCTGAAAGGCAGTGAAAGATCCTGATTGTATGAGGCTGCAAAGGTCCTTGAGCACCATATCCCTACACGCCTTATAACTATCTGCGCTTTCTAACTCAATAAAGTAGTCTATATTCGCCCCATCTTTTCGTTTTTCAACCTCCCCACTAATCTACAGCTTTGAGTCCATTTTTGAACTTCAGTGTCAGTCAAGAGAACTATACACTGAGAATGACTAAACAGCCATTCATTGGAGAATCTCATTTATTAACAGCAACAGCCTTCCATATTGAATTAATTTTTATTAGGTGATTCATTATGCTATTTGAAAACTTGTCTTACAAAACAGAAAACATTAATTAACTCAATTAAAATTCTAACACTTGGCGTTAAATAATATAATGATATAAAGCTTTATTTTAAGCTGCACAGCTGATGACATACAAGTGTAAAAAGTGTATTTAATGGCCAGATTCATTAAGAAACTTTTAGTGGTAGCAGGGACCATCTCAATTAGGCAACCAATCTATCTTCCTCATTATTTAAAACAATAATTTATATTATAATGATAAGAGGTGTTGTGAGGGAATTATCTTAATCCTGGAAAGTTCAATTTGAGCCTGCTATGGCTACTAGTACCCACCTTAGCATGTGGTTACAGAAGCATGCTACTTCTTTTCAGTTATCTTTAAGAAGACAAAGAAGCTCAAAACCAAGGATCAACCTAAAAAGTCTGATCATATAAAGTCTTTTTAAATGAGATGGAAAGCAAATTCTAATCATCTCAAAGATATTAGTCATTCAAGGACAATTCTACAAAATCAAGTATATGAGGGTGGTATGATAGATGCCTATATTAGAAAAGAAAACAAATTAATTTTAGCACTTTATTTCTCAACAGAATCCCCTTTCTTTTCTTCACACTTATTCTCAGTGATATTCTAATTTTTTAATCCATCATAAAAGTTAATATTTTTAGGCTCTGCAAAATAGGCCTCAGTTTCTGAGAACACCTCCTCATTAGTCAAAAATTACTTTCCACCAAGCC